>JAAGKR010001095.1:0-125808 GCA_011419295.1 Clarias macrocephalus
ATTTTATCCGATTACTCGATTAATCAATTACATTTTTGGTAGAATACTCGATTACTAAAATATTCAATAGCTACAGCCCTAGCTGGCTTGGTTACATAAACAACCAATATTTTATATTAATTGTATCTTCCCTGTAAAACATATTCTGTAGATTGAATGAAAGAAAACAGGAGCAAGTCATTTAATTTATTATGAAAAACTGAAGGGTGAATCAAGACCTGTGCATAGCACTGTACATTTTTTATCCGATTCCTTGAGGTTTCGTCCTCAACTCTCTAAGCTTGGTTTTCAAGGATCTACAACCTAAGCTGGCCAAAAATATTGCCTCGTTAAAAGAATTAAACACAATTAAAAGATTTCTCTGCAGAATTCTGTGCGCTCTGCTGCTGTCACAAGATTGTATAAATAAACAGGGTGCTACAACTCATCACAACCAGGGACTGAAAAACACACATGCCAAATGGTCATTCTTTAAAGAAAACCCCTTCACCCCACGCTCACCCTTCATGTCAGTAGCGATGGCCCCAACTGTTCCTTCTTGCTCCTGGTGTGACAGACCACATGTTGCGTCGATCCTGGATCTTCTGGAAGACGTTAAAACTTCTTCTCCTTTCCTTTTTAAACTTCTTTACCTTCTTAACCTATTCATTTGAAATTTTAATGCATATTACTGGATATTCAAAGCAGCATAATGAATGTAATCATGGCTCCAGTAAATAAACTTACAGTATAAATCAAAGCCTTACCTTTCCACTGTCAAACTCTTCATCCCATTCGTCAATTACAGTCTCGCTGTTGGCATCACGTGTGTCCTGCATGGCATCTCTACTGACGACAGAGCGTTCTCCATCCCAACTGAGAACTAAGCACAAACAGTACCAACTCATGAATATGACTAACTGATGAGTCAAAGGGCAAAGGTAAGCAACACAGCTGTGCTTCATGAGTCTATGGTAAAACATCTTATCCTAATATGTTCCTTATCTTAGACATAGCTCCAACATGCTTAGATGTTTCGGCACTCCTGCTTTAGTACATCTCCCTATTGCTGAGCATCTCAAACTGAATCAATGGTATGTTAAAAAAAAAAAAAAAAACATACAAAAAAAAAAAAAAAAAAAACATGATCGTTTAAACCAAATGGTTTCTTATCCGTCACATCATACACTAGTTTGGGTGATGGCTATGGTGTAACATCTTATTAACTATTAGAAATGTAAGAAATAAAATCTTACAGTGCAATTTTATAATTAATATGTAATATTAAATTGTTTGATTTTTTTAAATCAATGTTATTTATGCCCTTCATTAATATGCAGATTTTTCTTTTTTTGATGGTTTCCTACATCACCCACAATACCATTCACATACTCCATATCACTAGTGGTGGTGGTGGTGAGATACACGCCTAAATTGATGGACGCAGCAGCTCATCTGATAATCTGGCCGGCTACACTCACCTGGATGACCAGATTGGATTTTAACTCTTCAACATTCATACTAATAAAGCTTTAACACAGTCATTCGTGATGACATGAATGATGATCTCCAATAATAGCCAACTACCTAAGCCAATCTGGTCGTCAGCCATGTCCCCTAAACTCGGTGCACCTGCTGCATACAGCTTGCAGTGCATTCTGGAACTTGCAATTATTTGAAAAACTGTGCAACTTCTGTGTTAAATTTCTTTTCTAAAGGTGTTGACCTTGGAGGACCTTATTTTGAGTGATATTTAAGTAATGATTCGCTGTGCAATGGGAATAACAAAATAAAAATTAAATCACTTGAAACAGCACAAATATTCTAGAACAACCGTAATGTGGTTTTGAGTGGACTTTAGCCTAAATCAGTCTTTCCTTTAGAATGTAGTGTTTAATGATGAATAAATGAAGGTTTAAAATTTTTTACATAAGAATACTAATTAGATTAACATCACCATTCTCTCAATCATAAGTTTGAAGTCAGCATGTTGGTTGCAACAAACGTACCACTATTTATTGCAAATGTGATGATCGTGTCAGGATTATGTTTTTTTTTTAATCATAGGCAACTAATGAACAGTCTACAGGAAATAAAAATTGTCCTATTGTCCTCACCTTCAGTACCGTACGCTTTATCGGTGGCGTTCTTAAGCAGTTCTTCCACTACACTACACGAGTTCTTCTTGCCATCCCAGGCTGCAGAAGCAGGACGAGACTCTTTCCCAGACGTCGGCTCTGAATCCACGGCGTCTTTGCTTCGCTTATAACCATCCTGAACCTGGCTGTCCCATACCACCACTGCTGCTGGGACAAATGACCAAAAACAGTACGAGTATATAAAAATTGTGTTGTGGAACCATGTCTAATTCATAATTCATTAATTAATTTTCAAAATAATAAAATGTATAAAAATACGTATCTGGTGTAACAACTATGTAAAGACCCATTTTGAGAGAATATTCATAAGACATGCACAATACTTTTTAATTCAAATGCCTTTAGCATCAGATTACAGCGCACAATGTAATGCTTAGTTCAGAATTTGAGTTGTGGAATGAATGTGCATGCATTACTTGGTAAGAAAAGCTCCATAGATGTGATAACCTGATCATTGAGGTCATCGGCTGACTTTATTTTGTTGCTGCATAATGTTGCTGAGCCTACATCTGACCAACTGAAGCAACCTCAGATCATAACAGGCTCGTACAGTGACGACTTTGTATCACTTCATGTGCTTCCCTTCAATCACGGACGTCCCCATTGCTCTGGAATAGGGTCAATCTGGACTACATGATGTTTTTTTTTTTTCATTGTCCAAAGTTCACTCCTTATACTTCCTACAAATTAAACTTTGTTTTTTGTTAAGCAATTTCACCAACTTTCACTGTAGCCTCATTTGTTTCAGGGGGAAATGGGCTGATGCTCTTTGAGAGGTGCAATTAGTTTTACCTTGTCTCCTAATCTGCCCAGTGTACAGGATAGTTTGTAATCATGATTGATTTCATAGTGCCTTTAAATATTTCATTCTTTAGGCAAAGTCCAAAATGAATTAAACCAATGGGTTTGTGACATATTTCACAGAAAAAAATATGCTGCTGACCATTTCTTCTGAAACACTTAGCTTTGACAAAGACATTTTTCAATATGCTGCACAATTCTGGCCTTAAGGTGTATTAGCTACCGCCAGTTGTCAAGAACTAACTCTTGGCTGATAAATTACTGTTTACCTTCTGCTTTAATAAAAGTCCTAAACAATAGACAAATCAGCAACTATAATGAATCCTCTCACAATACGACTCACTGTGCCCAAGAATTCATGTGGACTGTTTTGACAATAGACCGTTTTGCACCCCTACATTACACAAGACAGTCCTCCATGCAAATGCATAAATCTAGTAGTAGACCTGGACTTGATCCAGGTTCCTTATCCCCTATAACACTAACCCATGGGGTACCTGGCATTAAAAAGATGAGGAATATATTATTTTTGCATCATGAAATTTACTTCAATGACACATCAATCCTTAAAAAAGTTTGACTTTCTGCATTCAAGCCTTTAAATTCCACGCGTTTTTTTTAAATGGGTGAATGAAAACAACAGAGGTTCGATCCCCGGCCAGGCTCGATTCTCGTCTCTGTGTGCATGGAGTTTGCATGTTCATGAGTTTGCTTGGTGGGTTTCCTCCGGGTACTGCGGTTTCCTCCCACAGTAGGTTAAAACATGTAGGTTAGGCTAATTGGCGTTCCCAAATTGCCTGTAGTGTGTGAATGAGTGAGGGTATATGTATGTGCCCTGCGATGGATTGGCACCCTGTCCAGGGTGTACCCTGCCATGTGCCCTAAGTCTCCTGGGATAGGCTCAAGGCCCTCCGTGACCCTGAATACAGGATTAAGCGGTATAGATGATGAGTGAGTGAGTGAAAACAATAGACACAGTACTACTACATTTGTGGAAGCTGTATACAAAGCGACCACTGGTACCTGTATTGGGTTTAATGGTTTTCTCCAGCACAACATGGTTAGTCTGACTAAGTGGCTCATCTGCAGCACTGTTCTCCTGAGCATCCTCCACTTCTCTCTGCAGTACTTCTCTTTTCCTCTTCTTGTTTTTTTTCTTTGAGACACTCAAGTCCAGTGATTCAGAGTCCGTGTGTGTTATCTCAGGCTTTCTATAAAGGGGAGAGGAGCAAGAAAGTATTATCATGCATGGTTATAGGAAGTGCAATATGTTGGCTAAGGAAATAAATAAGTTGAGAATGACCATACTGAAAAGCACAAACCTTAGAGGAGTCTTATGCTTGATGTTCTCGTCCAGCTTCTCTTTTTGCTTTTTCTTCTTCTTCTTTTTAATAGTGGAGTCGTGTTGGTTTTGTGGAGTCTCGCACACCATTGGATGAATTTGTTCTTGGGCCTGAGATGGTTTTGGCTCAGTGATCGGTTGCTTTTTTGGCCTTTCTGAACTTCCATCTGGGTTTATTCTCCATGTTTCTCCGAGGCACCAGTCTTCATCCTGAGCTGATGGCTCCAGATGGGAATGCACGCCTTCTTTCTGAACCTTTGAGCCATTTGGCTCCTCCTCCCTTTTCCTTTTCTTGCGCTTTTTTACCTTTCTTATTTCAGCCGCGAGCTCTGCTGTGTCCTGTTCTGTTTTGGCATGAAGCTCAGCGGTAGTGTTTTTCATCTCAGAATGGTGCCGCTTCTTTTTCTTCTTCTTCTTCTTTAAGAGTGGACTGGTGAGTCCATTGGGAGACTCTGCAGCTGATGCGGTGGTTTTCTGGCTCTGGATTGGTCTGCAGTTGCTGGACGGGCAGGGGTGAAGCCTGCTGACGGGTAAAGAAACTGGGGGATTCGTCAAGGAGGAGGAGGAAGAATAGGAGGTGGAGGAGGATGGAGGTTCCTTAAGCAGGCTTGCATTTTTAAAGAGGTGAGGTACATGCTGAGGCTGCTTGGCAGAATGGAATGGAATCCTGGGAAAAGATTGTTGAGAAAAAGCAACACATTCATCAAAATGATAAACATGCTTCACTAAAAATCCTATCGTACTGTGGGCATGAAATTTTGCTACGCTGAGATTTACATTCCATTTAGGCTTCATCCAAACCTCCAGACACCAAATCCTTGAAGACACTAACCCAGGTTTATATGCAGTATTATAACTCTAATGGAAAAAACAGCAATGGTAACTAGAGAATTTGAGCTCACCTATAATTATGGCTAGAGTCTGCATTCAAATAGATATACTATGTATAGTTCTCATATTACGCTGCCCACAAACAGCACATAGTAAAAGCAGCATGTTAGTACTTTTTTATTTTTCCAGTATACCAAAATATAGTAATTGGGTAAAATTTCCATTTATGCATTTATCCATTTAGGAGTTACTGCAGTGATTCCACAAAACAAAATGGTCATTTTATGAACTGCATTACTAGTTTCATATTTAATCCAACAAAATAATCCGGTAAAATCAAGGTCTTCACAAGTGACTGGATTAATATCCAAATTATTTCTTTAACTGGTTTAAAATTCAAGGTGCCATAGTTCAACATAAAAAAAATAAAAAATAAAAAAAACACACACACATGCAAGGATCTACTCAAGAGGTACACAAAAGGCAAAATCATTAATACCTGTGGTTTTGGGAAGGTGAGTTGGGGGTCAGAGGATGAAGTAGAGCTGAATGCGTAGGGTCACGGGACAGATGATGCAGTGAAAAGGGCGGAGCCTCAATGCTGCGTCTGCTGCTGCTGTTCGGGCTCCGGCTGAGACTGGGACTGGCCTGCAGTTATTGACATAAATAAAAACTTGGTGGTCGAAAAAAAAAATAAATAACAAATGTGACAAAGATAAAGGGATCGAAACATGGATGAGAAATCAGGAGCAAAAACAAACAAAAATGGGGAGAGGGAGTAAAAAAAAATGGAAAGGGAACGATGGCAGAGAAGAATTACAAATGGTTAGAAAGAAAGAATCTGAAAGCAAAGGAAGACAACGAAATTCTAAAATGGACAGTAGTGCCAACCTTGGGCAACAGTATCAACACAAGAGAAGACACTTAAAGAGATTTATTGCTGCACAGCTACAGAACCAAAGAGAAGAACTCGGTCACAACTATTTGTTGGAAGGAATGAAGTGGCAGGCAGCAGGCACAAGACAAATAAATGATACAGTGCACAGCGGAGCAATAATGTGATTCAAAATGCTGGCGTGTTATGACCCCTGTTTTTGTTTATAATGTTCACAAATATTACAGGGTCACTTTCAGATAAAAACTACATATTCATTTCGTATTTATGATTTTTATTTTACAACATATGTTCTATATGGTTTCCAAAGGTTTTGGCAGTTAAAAAAAAAAAAAAAAAAACCCCAGACAGATCAGAAGATCACAGGTTCAAACCCCACAACCCCCAAGTTGCCACTGTTGGGCCCTTGAGCAAGGCCCTTAACCCTCAATTGCTCAGGTGTATAATGAGATAAAAAAAATTATAAATCTAAGTTGCTCTGGATAAGGGCATCTGCCAGATGCAGACTCTCTCAAATGTTCTGAATGGCCAGGTTTTGCCATTGATGGATTTTTTTCTTCACTAATTGCACTTTTTTTTACTTGCTGCTAATGCAGTATTAGTAAATAACTCAGGCAGCAAGCAATTCAAGAGCACAGTAAATAAAACAAAGGGGAAAAAGAACAACATGCCAATGATGGGGGGGGGGGCCTTAACAAAAATAAGGCTTGGATGTCAACGTGGATTACGTGTTAATAATATTAGCATATGAGTAGTTCAGGATGGAATTTGGCTTTTGTCTGCAAACAATTTGTTGCAGTATTTAGGCCACCTTGCTCAGCCTGGGCCATTCCCACACCTGTGAACAACTAAACTGTGAACATCTGGCTATGCGAGAGAAGAGGGTGCATCACTCACCTTCTTGGCAGACAGTGCCAGTCTTTTGGCAGGAGGGGGCGACATGGTGCTGGTTTGTTCGGATGCGATGTTGTTGAGGGCAGGAGGTTTCAGCTTGGCCGATTTCTGATCCTCAGCAGCAAGTCGCTCGGCGCTTTTAGCCGGAGAGGAAGTTCTGCTTACGATGCTCTTAACAGGAGTAGTCACGTTTCCCACGGGAGCACTCCTGGTGCCAATCGAATCCTGAGGGTCAGAGGTGATGAGATTTCGTCAGCTTTCATCCTGGCCATAAATGTTATCATAGCAACGTGACCATATATGATTAATATTTAAAACAAAAATCTAACTATTTAATCAGCAGCAAGCATTATTCTAATGTTTAGGCTTTATTTCATTTTAAAACAGCCTTAGGTATATAGCCGCTTAACCCAAATAATTTATGTGAATTAACACAAATGAAAAGTAAAATGTCATCTCCTCCCGGGTTTTCTAGGAATTTATGTAAAATAGTTTTCTCTCCTCAATTGGTTGAGGCCTTTGTGTTTGCAGCTTTGACGACCCAAAAAAAAAAAAAAAAAAAAGTAGCACATACTTCAGCCTTGGGCAGTGGTGTTCTCTTGTCGCATGTGAGACAGTTGCTGGAGTCTGTCTAGCATCTTTATTTTTGTTTGACAAGTGTTAAGTGTGAGTGAGGTGGGTGTGTGATAAGCTACCGCTGCACTGTGTACTGTATTCATAGTCCCGTCTGTCTAAGCTTCCAGTTCAGACGAACTGCCAGACCGTGTCCTTGGTTCAGGTTTGCAGCGCAGCATGCGGCAGAATTCAGAATCGAGTTGCTCATTAGAGCAGTGAGGTGCTTCTCACTATAGAGAGCTGTACCGGAGTGCATTGCGTTTAAATTTTGATATCAAAAGAAAATGTTTTGTGTGATAGAAAATAAGAAAAAACTAAAGAGTTGTGATTTAAACTCCAAATTAAAAATATCATAGAAACTTAACCTGCATGTCCTAGACTGACGCTGTACAATACTATGATCTTGAGGACTGTGCTAGCGTCCGTTTATATGACTGAAATCAAATCAAAATCATGCAGCTCTAGAAAAATTTATATGTACAAGCCACTCAGGCTAAAGAAAACAGACAGTTCTAATCTGAACATTCTCTTGTTTGGTTAAATGTTTCCACAGAGCATGGAGAAAGTGGAAATACCTTGGACTCAGACGAGGTGTCTGTGGACGAGGACTCTGATGCAAGAGACTTGAGTGAGGTAGACACTGCCAGGCTCCGCCCCTCACTGCCGCTTCCCTTGTCCTGCTCAGATTTTGCGACGCCGTTGGAGGACGCAGGAATGTTGGTGCGACTTTGGGGCTGAACGGGAGGCTTCTTCAACTTCTTGATGGGCTCCTCGATCAGCGTTGGGCCACCTGGCACCCTTGGTGTTCCGTTGGACAGTTTGGGCGATTGGATACCTGAGCCATTGCGGGCCACTGGCAGGCCCAGCCCTCCGTCCACGGACTGGATCTTCCTCAGCTGAGCGGTATCCACCTTCTACAGAGAGAGAGAGACAGAGAGAGAGAGAGGAAGGAAGAAAAAGAAAATTGCATTTAGACCAGGGCTGAGCTGGTGTTGCTGATTGAAATGTCAACCTGTTTTTATAGACTGCAGGAAGCGGCATAATATTTACATGATTCAAATACTAAATAGAGAGTTTTCAAACAAGTAGTACAAGCTGATGCCACACATTTGAAAACCATAGCATTATAGTGTAACCCACTGTGCAGTTTTTCAGCTATTGCTTGAACAATTGCACCCTAGGTTCACTTTTGGCATTTGAATTTTAGTTCTGCCAGGCCTTATTCTTAACACAGTGTATATTGCAATATCCTACTGGTAATAATAAGATACCTTGGTGATCTGCGGAGAGGACAAGGGGCCGTTGAGTGGAATTTTCTTCAGCTGCTCAGGGGTCATGTTACTCCTTCCAGAATGCACCAAGTTCTGCTTCACACTCAAACTCTCCGTGTTCTTTTTTTCAGGAATCCTACAGCATAGGGAATTATCGTTAGCCTTAAATCTCTCTTCTAACTGAAAAAGTACGGTCACTACATGAGATGGTTTGCATTGTACCTCAGGTAAAAGAGGACGTAAGCCTGTTGATTGAGCACAACCTTGATGTTACTGGAATGTACCATCGAATCGTTCATCTGGTACCACTGCCCATTGCTGGCCTGTGGACGACGAAGAGCATGGAGAAGTCTTAGAAAACCCAGCACAGATGTGGGTTTTGGCAAATGTCAACCCTGCAAATTACCAGTCATTAATTCCCACTCCGTTATGCACGACGCTCACCTTTACATAACAGTAGTAGTGACCAGCATGACAGCTGTACCCAGAGTGCACCAGGACCGCATAAAGGCCATACATCACTGGGTCTCCTGAGTTTTGAGACATGTATGGACGAATGTTCAGGAACTCTGGGTAGCCAACATCCTGCGGTGGAAATGGCAAAAAAAAATTAAACACAAACTGCATTTAAATTCACCAAAAAAATTTTTTAAAACAGCACTTATGGTTGTTCTACCTACCTTGGTAATCTTTCCTCCACTGAAGTTGGCAAAGCGTTTAAGGGAAAGTGTGAGCACGTTTGACGTCCGATGAACTGTGAATCGTTTTGTTGCCGGCACTTTCTTTTTACATCTAGGAAATTAATCAAACGACATTAGGAAATCAGTTAAGAATTTTAACTTTTTAAATCTATTTTAGGCTTACAAAAAAAAAAAAAAGGCTTAGAACAGAGTACACACTTGGCACACATGTATGCATTCTCGCCGCTTAAAACATCAGGCTTGACAAACAGCTCCAGGGCACGAACGATATTGGCTGCTTGCTGACAGTGAAAACACAAACATATACCAGGAGAATTTAAGAGGCGTCTCTTAAACTTCATTGTGACAAATAAAGAATTTTAGGACACAACTACAGGAAACTCACCCGAATTTCAACAGCTATGTCCAGGTAGGGGTCGTATGTATCTGACACACTTTTACAAATAGAACACTTGACTACAGAGAGAGAGAGAGAGATAGAGAGAGAGAGAGCGAGCGAGCGAGAGAGAGAAAACAAAAATAGGATTCTTGATCAATTCATGTATCGTTCCTGAAATTTTACTTGACAAGAAATCATGCAACATTGCACAAATTGCAATTCAAATCTTCATAATATCATATAAAGTTAAACTTCACATGTTTTGCTCCCTCCTTTTTTTTTTCTTTTTTTTTTTTAAATGCAATTATAATTCTCATTTATGTTTAGGTCATATATTATACTTTAGGAAATACTGCCTGTGATATGATTAGAAATGAAAATGAACATGTAATCATATAACCTATATATAAACGTTCCAAAGGGGCTAAGAAGAAAATTGCAGCAGATTTGGGGGTGGGGTTGGAGAAAAGAAAGGATTTTACCACATGCCAGTGCATGCTGCTAGACCAGGCAGCTTCACGTGTAAACGATATACATGTTAAGGCTGAACTGATGTTTAACTGCAGACAGCAGAAATACTGGAATGTACTGTATAAGCAACCAGCTTAAAAAAAACTGAATTTATAAATTTATACTATCAGGCAAAAATCTGGACACATTCTAAGGCCAGGGTCGTTCCTGATTATTTCTTTCTACACTATATATGCAATAATCTACTTTGAACAGTTTATATTGAGATGTGTCTATTACTTAGTTAAACCTGACGGCTGTTGTAACTTAATTACTTAATGCCATATGCGTTATTTCATAAAATAAAAAAAAATTCTCATAGAGGGAAAAAAAATAAATAAAAATCTCAGATTGTTTTAAAATGAGAAAAATAAATCCCAAACTTGTATCCAAACCTTTGACTGGTATGTCCATACTTTTGACTGGTACTGTATATTAGCTAAGGGTCCCCCCCAATCAATAATAACCATATTCAATTGTATTATTATCAAAATAATCATCATTTAGTAGAAGTAACCACTCTCAAGTCCATCTGAACAACTTGATACTGGTTTTTTTTTCTGTTTTGCATTTATTCAACCAAGCGCTGCTCAAAATACGGCTTAGAGAAAACTGGGCAAATTGCCAACAGATAAACAGACTGATAGCGTGTTGTGCTAAAGTTCTTGTGCCTTCGTTCTGCTCCTGATAACCATAATCATTTAAAATTACATTCTAAATGAATCTGAAAGTTTTACAAGTCAACACATGAGTCATGACTTTTACTCAGACCAGTTCACAGCAGAACAGAGGCAGATGGAGTTTGCATGGCTTCCTGACATCCAGCATCTAGATATCCATCATGCAGTCCATTTTACCGGTAAAAGCAGGAATTTTCCGCTTAGAAGGGGCTCTCCCTTCGGGGGAAGGAATATTTCAACACAACACAAGTAATTTAAATGGGTGGAAAAGAGTGTTTCGCAATGGAATACTGCTAGTCAGCCTTGACAATTAAAGGCTGCACTTCCTCTATAATTACAGTAATTCCTGTTTCCAGTCAATCCTACTTTTATTTGATTTGTTTTATGAGCTATATTATTACTACAACACTGTGTAACAACAAAACATTTTCCTTTTTTTTACTTGTTCCTGGGCAGGAAGTGTTATTTCCCAATTGTTTAATATTAAAGTAAATGAGAAACCCTATTTTACTTTTCAAAACTGCTTTTGCGACCTGGGTAATGATGGAAAATACAAAACTTTCCAGAACATTCCAGATAGATTCAGTACCAAGTCGCTGATATAGAATACAGGTGAGAATTTTCTAGAATTTCCAAGAACTTTCTAGAAAGTAGGATCATTTACAAACATTTTCAGGAACCTTTTCTATAGTAATATATCCAGGGGCTTACCACTTCAGTTTATTCGAGCTGCCTAAGTGAAGACCTATCTGAATTTATCACAGAAGCTGTAAGCATTCTCCAGATGCATTCTGCTATATATGCAGCCAATTTATAAGGACAAAATAAAATAAAAAAGTACTCTGTGACAGCAGCTGCACAAAAGCAAAGTTTGAAGGGAATAATTACCATTTTGTACACATTTTTAACCTAAGCAAATAAGAGACAAATACTACTAAAAATTGCGAGCGTAATCTAGTACAGATTGTAATTATACCATATCCTGAGGAAATACAAATGATAATGTAGTAAAGAAAGTACATACAGTAGGTGCCTATACACTACCATTTATTACAGTAATTCCACAGATTGTAAACATTTTTATTGTCAGGATCTTATTCTAACCGGTCAATTGGTTATAGATGATGGAAAAATAATACAACTTACTTTATTAAATTCTCCTAACTGCAGATACTCCTCTACTACATTAACCAGCACCCAAAGGACAATGTTGGACATAAGGTTGCAAAGCTCCTCACTGTAAGGGACATGTCCTACCTCTTGACCTCAGGTAACCCCCAAAGATCTGGTGGACCAGTGTAGTGGCCTGCGTCTGTCTGTCCAGCCTAACAATAAAAGAACAGACATTCAGACTTGTGCATGAACAACCGCAAAAATACACTAACAGATTTATTTTGGCAGTACCACATGAGAGGATACCATTGGTGCAGGTCTTACTTTGGGTAACCGTTAAGGCAGGCTTTCTGCATGGCGTCGATAGTATAACGCAAAAATTCATGGGCGTCCTCCTGGCTGCCAAACCGGAAGTGGCGGGCGATTTCTGAAGCAAAAGCACAGTAGGTGCATTGATGAGCATTCGCATGTTCGAGAAATCAATAACAAATCTCAAATGATCTAAATGTTTTTGGAATGAACATGAATTAAGATGGGAAAAAAAAGTATTTTAAGGAGAAAGATTATTGCATAATCTTAAGATCCATGGCTCAGAGAGAGCGAGCGAGAGAGAAAGTAAGAGAATGACAAAAGAAACAAGACCATCTCACTGAATTGCAACATTCCCAAAAGGAGATCAAGCTCATGAGTAAACCCTTAATCACAGACTACAGTCAGTGAGAACTGTACAAAGCACATGCGCATGCACGCACACTCTTCTTGATATGGCTGAGTCACTAAGGTGAATCATGCTTTTTTGCAACTTATCTGCAACATCAGCTTACAACAAATGCACCTGTCACACAGCACAAGCTATAATCTTACTTTTCAAGTCACGGATAAATGACACAGGCTTTATGGCATTGCCGGTATTGGCGAAGGCTTGGATGATATGGTTCTGCATGATGCAGATCATACAGAATCCTGTCTGGTGACCTAGTGAGGAAAAACGAAAGAAAAAAAAAAAGAAAAGAAAATGTACATTAAGATTAATCCTTTCCAATTCAAGTGATCAGCTAAACTGGCTAATGAATATAGGAACTGTAAAAATTAATAAATATAAATAATTTTATTTTAGCTTTACCTAATATATTTTTAGCTTCATGAGAATTCTTTTGCTACATCAACACAAATTCTATTGCTATTCACAGGCCACATCACAGGAAAAACAAACGTGAAACTGTCTATGTTCAAGTACAGTATACCTTTATTTCTCTATATAATCCCCTGCTACACTAATGCACTTATCCCAGTGTTTCACTAGTGCTTGGATACCATAAAGGTAAAAAGTTCTCAGTTCTTCAGAGCCGTAATCAAGACAAGTTATTTGTAAATTGTCAAGGATCAGGTGTTCTGAATGTTCTGCTGAATTTTCATGGTAACCACTACAATGGGCTACAAGCCACCTCAGCCGGGATAGCCATTCACGAACAAACTGCTGTGTTTAAAATGTTTGCAGCATTCAAATGCTTTACTGCGGCCAAGTGTCTCACCATACAGTGTTTTAAATCTTCATTTCACAATAAATGTCATCCCGGTTTGACTTGAACACCCCTTGTATTAAAGAAACATCTTATTTTATCATTTCTAAATAGAAGTTTAAAGTTGATGTGGTCAAAAGGTACTACCTGAGGAATAACAAAACTGCATCTTTTATGTAGAGTAAAGTAATAGGCACATAGATAGTCCACATGACATTAAAATAACTCTCAAATTTACAAGCTACACTGTGCAGATTTATTCTAGGAACATATTCTCTTCAATCAAATTAATGTTTCTGCTCCTCCAAAACATTTTGTATTTAACCAGTACATTGTGGTTTCAGCTGTGATTTGCACAATTTTCATTTGTGCTTTTTTTGTTCTGTACTCACAGGAGCGGCTGTGCTCCTTAGACAGCAGGTAGTTGGCTAATGGCGGGGTGTACGTGAGACACTGCACGGTGGAGTTCAGGAAGCACGTGTTGCCCAGGTTGTGGAGGCCTGCTCCCACCCGGTACACTCGCTCCCACTTCATGGAGAGTTTGTTCCCTGGAAAGAGCAGCTTCTGAGGTGCTGGGATGCCATCACTCTGACCTCCACTGAGGCCTTCTGAGCCTGCGGAAACAAACATCTGGGTTAAGACATGTTTTACGTTCAGTCTGTTGAGGTGGTTATTAATGCCAATTTACCAAAGGATTTAACATGCATTATTAGTTTATACATCCATATCTAAATGAATGAAATAATTTTCCGGCCTTGGTCATTTTTGCTTTTTTTAGTTGAAACTGAATATAGGTTTTTCAATAAGGCTGGGCTGTCTTGATCCTTGGCTTGCATGAATATTTTATTATTATGGCTTACTTTTCCACACCTCTCTAAATTATATTATTAAAGTTTTCTGGAAACAAAAGCACATTTCGTAATAGTAGCATCACTCCTAGTGACAGTATTTCAGTGCAATGCTATATAAATCATAAACTAATAAGTAATCATTTTATGAACTGTACTAAGACTTCTACTATTTCAACACATATGCCTCACACTGTAAAAACATTGCATAATATTTAATTTATCCTCTTTTAGCTTTGATTACAGCACACAATGTAGTGGCCAGTTCATGTATGAAAACGATTCCTCATACTACCAGAATCACGCTTTCACATTTTTAATTCCTGGAATGTGTATGCCTTTGGAGGAGAAAAGAAAATCCATAAATGGGATAACCATGTTATTTAGCACATTCAGGAAGACAGTCCACATCATTTTATTGCCAAATGCAGCAACTCCAGATCATATAACTGCTTCCAGGACCATCGTCTGATGGGTCTTTACCCTATTTCAGTCATTTTAATGTTTTCTTTGCATTACTCAAGCCAATAATTTGACCTTTCAGAAATTTTGGCCAGGCAGGGTACTAAAACCTGAGGTTTTAGTACTAAAACTTGATCATTAACAATGATCAATGAATCACGTTGTCGCGTGACCTCACCTTGCCTCTTGATTGGCGTGGGCTCGGCCGCTCTCTGCACCACACCATCGGTCTTGGGGTTCAGGATCACATACTTGGTCTTGAGCGTCTCCAGCTGGTAGCTGAAGCCTTTGGTGGCAGGCTCGAACTCGATCTTCTGCAGCAGGACCTTCTTGGCTGAGGAGGAGAGCAGCTTATTCAGGTCCCCTTCATCAGTAGAGTCCTTTCGGCCCGGCTTCAGGGCCTCTTTCAGCTTGTCCACTATGGGCATTGCGCATCACTGAAAGATAACACACACACAGACACACCGACAGATAATCTCCAACTATCCAACTTGTATAATTGTACATGTCAAATTCTAACACTTTCAGTTCATTTTATTGCTGAGAATTAAGACTGAACCGATTTATAGACATAATGTAGGGCTTATATCTTTCATGTTTCTTTAACCTTTCTTTAACTTCTTATGAAGAGTGCCTCAATGCTCCAAATTTTTAGTGAAGTTTTAGTGTTACCTTCATAGTTAGGTAGACTTACTGACACCCAAAAAAAAAAAAAAAAAAAAAAAAAAAAAAAGCCACAGAATAGAAAATGTACATATAGATTTGTTAAAGTGTGTAAAGAGCGTGTTACTGTAATGCTCCTGAGCTAGCGTGAGTCGCTCTGACAACTCTAACAGTAATGTACAGTCAGTGCTGCGTCAGGGGTTGTCGGCATGTGTGCGTCTGCATGTATGTCATCAGTTTTGACACATCGAGCACCATCACGCCCCATCTTCAGGTACAAAAGACATCCGTATTTGCAGCCAAACTAGTGAGTTTATGCATTATTCATTTACTCTTTCACGCATTCATTTATTTTATTTTTTTTATTAAAGTTTGCCTTGATTTATACTCATATACTTCACATTGCTATATAATACATAAAAATGCCAAAAAGAAACATCCATGTGAATATGAAGCAGCTTAAACAAATGAACTAATGTTTAAATCCACTAGCAATCTAGCAACCAGAAAACTATAAAAAAAAAAGTCAGATTTTATTATATGCTCATTTACACTATCCACACTGTGCATTTATTAAAATGACTTCAGATGAGGAAGGAAAAGTGCAGAATCAAATTGCCCGTCAATTATGAAGAATTTTAACCAGCATAAAGCCAACAGAAAAAAAAAATATTCACACAATACATGAAATGATGAAAATTATTGCTTCTCCTTTTGTATTCATAAAGCAGGAGAAGACTTGTTTTATTAAGTCCATTTTAAGAAATGTTTACAAAGTGATTTCTCTATACTGTTATGTACAACATTAGACCACACCTTCTAAAAATGGAAATGTTTACAACTCTGTTTTGAACAGGTATTATGCAATGCATGCAGTAAGTCAGTTTCTCCATGCCAGTGAGGGAACAGAGTGCCAGGAGATTACATCAGAGCAACCCCCCCCCCACAACCAGAGAGTATATTTTAGAAAGCTAACTAAAACGAAAATAACTAAGATATCATTTTTCTTTAGATTTAGTGTCTCCTATCCAACAATGCAAACACAATGGCTTTCAGGGACAGAAGGGTGATCTGCAGTGTGCTAGAAAACACAGGCTTACTCATCATCAGCTGTGCTGCTGACGCACGCCAACAGGCCGCACATGCATCAAAGCACACAAGGACAGCCTAACCTTCACACACACTTCCAGATGTACGTTATCGCCGCACAGGGCCACCATCTAACAGCACAGCTGAGTCCTACCGTGCACTGATTCTGCAGAGATGCTAACCTTTTCTTGTCCCTTGTCAGAATTTGGTATGAGCTGACGAGATCAAATACCATTCAGCCTAAACCTGAACACTTTTAATCCTAACAGGGGCAAAACAGACTACAGGAAAGTGACATTATTTGTTGTAGGATGTGCAAGACTGGAAAAAACCTCACCTGGTCTTTCCCTCATCTTTAAAGGTGCCATTTCAGTGTCTATGTAAATAAACACCTGTCTAGTCAAATCCTACCAGCCGACCTGAGAAGGATTGAGCAGATCTGGGCTGAGGGGCAGACAGGGGGAGGGTTCTTCTTATATGAAGTCACTTCAGGGGTTAGTGTAAACTGGCCAATACAAAAAAAAATACAAAAAAAAAAACAAAAACATTTGGACCAGCACATAAAGAGATATGCTATCCGTGTAATTCTACTTAGAAGTCCTGAGAGCATGGACAATTTTGCCTCCTAGGACTCCTGGCCATGGATGGCCGAGTTACTACACACTTCCTGTCAGCTCAAGCCAGTCATGGCTGTTTTTATCTGACCCCCTTCATCAGAAAGGCGTTTCCACCCACAGAACTGCTGCTTACTGGATATGAGAGAATAACAGCTTAGTGGTTAAACAAGCAGACCTGGCACCAGCGGCGATGTCCCGATCAAATTCACAGAGATCACATTTCCCTGAATGTTTTTGTTTGATGTGAACGATAACTAAAACTCTTGACCTGCATCTGCCATCCCTGCTGCCACATTACTGTATGATGGATTAGCGCATGAATTTAATATCTGACCTGGAGTGTGGGCGATGCCAACTGTCCCTTGTTTATATGTGAAAGATCACAACATGGATGAAATATCATCCATCAGGTTTATGTCACAATGTCATGTTTATTCACAAGATACTGGTGTCTGATTTGAGTATAATCTGGAGGTTTGGGGTTTTATTCTAGGAAAATCTAAAAGAAGTACAAGATGCTGGATGATTAAAAAGGTTTCACTCAAATAAACCTGTCAAATTGGGCAATATATGCGAGGTCTCACATTTTCATCATTTTTTGTGGAAAAATAGGACCTGATCATTTTCATTGTTACATCAAAACACTGTTATATCAAAGTGAATTTCCCCAGAAGAAATAATGGAAACTCAGATGATTCGTTCAACAACATAAAAATATTCATATAAAAAGAATTAATGGCCTCCGAGTGGCACAGTAAGTTTGATTCCCGGGGGATGCTGCAACCTCTCGCAGACGGAGGTGTAGAGAGCTCTCTGAAAAGGCTCTCTGGCCGAGCTCTCTGAAAAAGGGGAGAGGAGGGATGAAAGGTACTTACTGCGCCCACATTAATCACGGCTCTACAGCCAATCAAGGGCGTCTTGTGAGCTCACGCAAGTGGAATAAGCGGATAGCGCTGCCCTCCGAGTGTATTACGCCGTCCCCAACGGTGCATGAGCTAGCAGTTCGAAAAGATGCGGTCGGCTGGTGTCACATGGTTCGGAGGAAACACGTGATAGTCTTCGGCCTTCCCAACTGAGAGGTAGTAGTAGCCTTAATGTGGAGCTCCCTAGTGACGGGGCGGAATTGGACACGACTACATTAGTGTACAGAGCCCCACCATAGTATGTGCGTATAGAGTAACTAAAAAACAATACAATGCTTGTTATGATAAGGAAATTCTCCATCTCTTCCATTCCAGGCATTAAATAAACGGCAACAATGGCAATTTTAGAGTCCGTAGAAGCTCAGTGTACTGTGTAGGACGACTTTCTCGCACACACACACACACACACACACACACACACACACACACACACACACACACACACACACACAAAAGGAATCACTCCTCTAAACAGATTCATCTCCCACACAGCTACAGCCTTTTTTAACTTTCTTTTCTTCACTGTGTCCGGTTGCAATACAGTTACTAAAAGAACAGTCACTACACTTGGACAGAAAAAAAAAAATAATAATGCTTTAAGTGCACACACTTGATCACAATCTTATAATAAACAGTACACGAGCGCACGGATATTGACTATACGGGCGACGTATACGGACTGAGAGTGAATATAGGAGACGATTACCGACAATCCCACAGTGCGCGCGAGAGAGAGAAGAACCATTGGCTCAGTTGTGGTCAGGTGATGCTCGGCAGACAAAGCGCATGCGTACTACAGTACTCATACCAAGTTAAAATTTATTTTAAAATGTACTCACAATCCAGGGTTCCACACGGATTCAAATCATTTAGATTAGAGATTCATACTTAACTGTTTACACGCACACTTATCCAATAATTTGTTTTTACATGCTTTATGCATTTTATCAGAATATAACTGATATGAGCATGCGAGATCCTCCCTCATCCAGAGACCCAGAAAGTTACCTAAAGAACAACTAAAGATAATTTTTCCTGATGATTTAAAGCTAAAAAAAGATAAAAACAATAATGAAATGTGTACATCGTATTTGCTGTAACAGGACTCTGAAATGTCTCTCACGTTGCTTTCCGTCACGAATTTGTCTAAGCTACCTGTGGAACAGAGACAAATTAATCACTGCCAGAAGCAAATAAGTTTTTTTTATTTTTTTTTTTTTTTATTTTTTAATGCAGTACTGCAGCTTTCCCCAGTCAGGTTAATTGGCTTTTTCACCAGCGAGTCTGTTCACGTTCACGTCTGACTGCTCCTGGCTTGTAAGCTGCCTATTGTAAAAGAAACTGAACCTCTCTTGTGTCTTGTGTTCATTAAAACAAAACTCTCTGCAGTGTGTAAAGGGGTTATTTGCTCATATGTGGTGGAATTTGACCGGATCTTATAATGTTTGGGAAAAAACAAATAACTGACAGATGGGTTTCAATGACTGACTTAATTTTAGACAAAACATGAGAATGAAGGGCTTTTGCTACTTTCAGGTTTACTTAATACAGCCAATAATTACAAGTGTACCCGATCGGTATGTAATTGGATTTTCAAGTTATAGTTCAGTAAATTTTCAGAACAGTGAAGTAGGGAAAAAAAATATCATATATTCACTGTATACTTTTTATTTAATGTAGAATTGAACATGACTTAGAAGTCACTCACAAAAGAAAATCACATGAAGGCACATCTAATTTTTCTTAAAAAAAAAAAAAAAGAAAAACTAACAACGACAAAAAAAAAACATCCCTACATCTAGCAATGTAGGGTTTCACAGATATTTATGAGTTCCTATTTTGCACAGCTCAGTGGACGGTTCGGTTCTGATTTTCCTCACTGATAAAGGCATGACGTCACAAACAACTCCACTCAGTTTCAGGAATAAAGAAAAGTAAAACTTACTGTTAAATGAGTTGCACTGCATGTACACGCATTCACTTTAGAGAAAATCAACATGCAGAAATATTACTTTGTGAAACCCTAAATTAAAGGAAAAATATACGTCATTACTACGTGTATTCATGTAACATACGTTTATATTTATACGCTTGTGCTTATTTTTTTATTTGCACAAATTCCAAAAAGGTTCAAATTATTAATGTTAATCACTACCTTTGCCTAACATAATAGTATGATAACTGCAAGTACTGACTATACTGATATTTAAATAGCCTATTGATTACTGAAATTAATAAGAAAATTTTTTTACGCAAAGGCCCCTATTTGGCTTTTACCTACTTTTAAAATTAGCTTTAGTTTGTTTTAGGCATGTGCTAACTGGCAATGAAGACAAAGATGAATACTTCATTTAAAAAAAAAAATCTATCTTAATACATTTTCTGTGTGATACAAAAGATTATTAAAAACCTATATCGAAAACCAAGGATAAGCAAAGCAGCAGAAACAAAATATTAAATGCTTACATTTTAAAGATAATTTAGTTGAAATATTGAGAAAACTGCGATGAAGTTGTGTTTGTAAAGGTGTTATCATACTGGTACGCAGTAATGTTAGAGCATTTAGAGTTATCATTAAAAATCATACATGATGATGTCACCAACTAATCAGTAATTAAATGCACTGGCAATTAATTTGGTCAACGATTTTAGGCAACTACATCTACTAGTGTACACCTTACATAGCAGTGTACCCGAACGGAGGTAAAAAAAAAATCTACAAGGTACAGTTTATTTAATACGTTATTAAACAAACCCACTGTAACCTGGCAAAGTTTGTGTCTTGGTTCTTTTGTCTACTAAACTACTTCCACTTTTTGAGACTCATTTAATCAATCAATTTTCAGTCTATCAGCTAATAACAGTATGTTTGGTTCTTCATGAGGATGTGTTTTAGCTAAGCAGTCCTGCTAAACGTGAGAGAAATGACAGAAATGTTACTTCATATTTTTAGAGGTGTGCATGTTATTTGCCTCATTTTATTTTCCAATGCCTCCTACAAAAAGTGTGTCTTAAGAGCTGCATTGCTTGCTGCAGCTTTTAGCATAGCGTCGCTGAGGACGGCTTCAGATCTTTTCTGTACAGTTCAGCTGCCGAGTTCATCACACAAAATATTAGCTTGTATTTTCATGCTTTGCACACATTGCTATTAACCATGCGTTTTCTTGAGTGATATTAGTTTCTTTGTCTTCTTTTACCAAGGATGTACACACTGTAAAAAAGAGGAGAAGCTTGCACACAAAGAGGGTAGCTGACGGTCTGCATGGATAATTCTCATCCTGACACAAACGAAGGTAGATTTTGGGCAGCGGTAACTATGAATGTAAAATGGGGGGGGGGGGAGGACACCAATATCCAAACAATTCAAGCTGTATGACTAAACAGGTTTTGCCATTTAAATCAATCTTTTTTTTTTTTTTTTTTTTTTTTTTGTCAATTTAAATTCTGGCTTGTTAGGGCAGTTTTTGATTTAAAATCAATTCACTTATTTAGTTAAACAGACAAAAAATTATTTTTAAATATGGCGTCTTTTTCACAAAATACAATCCACTTTTAGATTTTGCAAGGCGCTTGCCGAATTAATGCTACTGCCTCTTCTTTTTAAGTTTATGGCCAATTTGTGCAATACCACCACTACTGGACTGGAGAGTGGAGCAGAAGCTTGGCAAAGAAGGATTATCACTGTACGGGATGTGACTTAATCAACAAAAGTTACACAGCATTTCAATATTGATTATACAACAGGTAATTCTGACCGAGTAATTAAATTGGACAAGAGTAGAAATATATTTGCGTAAATATTTGCATATCTCCACATCATGGGTGTGGACAATCGTTCATTACGCCTACTTGTCAATCAAAGCGTAGGTGAAAGTGGGTCAAGACAATCTGCAGTACTGAGGAGAGAGCACCTGCCCATCAAAACCCTGAATGCCATGGAACCACCATAGAACAATGCACTTTCAATGCAACTGTTGTAGAACACATCTGATAACTGCTTTGAAGTCATCCCAAACTGTCGCTGAGCCATCCGTGCTGCTCTGTTCACGGCTAACTAGCTTCTAACACAAGTCTTAACCCCAAATCCCTCTCTGACCCCTGATCAAGGGCACTATGTGGTGTGTGGAATAAGGGATTACATATTTTACATAACACACTAGTGGTACCTTTTACACTGTTTGGGATTAAAGCCCAGATCCTTTTAGAACTCTTGTATTTTTAGTTACTGTCAGACTGACTCCATGAGTTCAACATCATCCATCCATATTAAACAAAAAAAAAACATAAATGTCAGGATTTTTGCTATTTAAAGTTTACCTTTTTCTACCGTCAGCTCCCTCTTCCTTGTACTCATATCAGTCTGACAGGTTTACATTCTATAGTACTAGTACAACAAGATCAATTATGTTTTTCCGCATCCACCCAGAAGCAAGCTCTTTCTGTGTGACCGAATACTGATTAGGTCTACCCAGTTGCCACTCCATCTGCATTAAGTACATGTTGTATAGTCAGATGTTATGGAAAAATACAAACAATATAAAAATACAAAATCTAACAACCGTATACCTAAAAAATATGATCTTTCACAGCAATCATAGGTCCTATTCTAATAACTTGTAGTAACAGTTTGAGCTGCATTATTATGTTCAACTATTAAGCATTTTATTTACTGCAGACCTGTGAAAACTCATCTCGCTCCATCAATAAATGGATTATCACCACAGCCCTAACCAGGCGGGGATAAAAAAATAATAATAATAAAAAATATAAAATAAAAAAATGCAACATGTGGCTCAGGTCCAGTTCTCAAAACTATCAGATAAACATCCCTGCTTAAATAATCAATGATGGATGAGATGTTTGGAGATGTCCAAGTTTCCTCTATGGGCTATGCTTTTACCCATGATTCCTTTCTTTCTGCCATCAGACATATAGAGAAGCATAATTCAGCCTAAAGACATTCAGGTCTGTCTCCACATTTTATCTGTAACAGCTGTAGTTTGGAATTCACAGTATGTTATAATGTATTTATTAAACATTTACGCAATGGACTATTGTCCGCTCTGTGGTGTATCCTTGTTTTACAATCGGTGTTTCCCACTACTTATCTGTAAAATGAAAAACAGAATGAACATGCATACACATGCATGAAACTGGATTTAGGTGCTTACACAATGTGAACTGCTGCAAATATACATTTGTCACAAATTCCCACCCACTAGTTTGACCTTACTGTTTATAAACCAGCTATTGAGGCTAAAGGCTGTAACAGGTAAGTCACGACCATCTCATAACATTGGTTTTCTCGCTTAAAAACCAGGTGCAGGATTTAAACAATACAAACCAATATCAAATACAATTTTAACATTTAACTTTTAAAAAAGCTACATTTTTACTAAGCAGTGCGTATCTCTCTCATCTGCCATAACTATTATTTGTAAACAAACTTAGCAAATAATACACTCACCACACTAAAATGTGTAAATAGTTCAGAGTGTACCACCTGTATGACTATGAAGAAACCACAATGTTGCACCTCCTCAAATGCCTCCAAAGTCTCAAAACTCAACTTGATGTTAAGTGCACAGATTGAGTGGCTGCGTGCACATGTGGCTTCTAACGCATGCAATTTTCTACTAACTCTCGCTTGAGATGTTTTGAGACTGATTTGAAACTAGTGTATGAAGTGAGTGGTTTTGAGACTAATTCGCTCAGAGTTTGGAGAAAAAGGCAGATTGGAGGTTTTTAAACACGCACAATTTTTCATTCCATAAAATGCATTTCAGTTGCACTAATCGGAAGCTTGTGCACTCGGTACAGAATCGTTTATTTCTGAGGGTGATTGTCCAATCACCGGTCACGCCCATGCAATTCTGGTCACTGGCCGATCGACTGGTTCATCTCTATTATAAACGAAAAATTGTTTTAGATAGATTTTGGAGTCAAAAAAAAAAAAATCGTGATCCATAACTGAATCGACTTTTTTCCTTCCATCTCTACTGAACAGTGGTTTCTGTGACAAAACAACCACAAGATAATTAAATCATTAATCCTGTAATTAGCTCACAGCTCCAGGTGTTGTTCGTGTCCTCGACTCATTTCTACGTTAAAATTGACAAAACATAAAATTTGGTTTCAACTCAGAATGAATCAAATCAAAGCAGGTAAAGCAGTTTTTCTTCCAATTAACCATGTCCGTTTCATTTTAACGACATTCACACGAGCTGCACGTGCTCCCAGCGAGGCCTCGTGCTAAACGGCGAGGTGAAACGACAGGCGGTAAAATTATCACACACACCAACACGAGATTAGGAACAGCAGGTTAGGAAGGAAAAAACAAACAAATATGGACTATTCTTTTACACACTGGTTGTGAAGCTGGATTTAGACACGAGTGTGGTAGTGTAGATAGCCGGTGTAAGGTTACACTGCGCCCTGGTCGCGTTACATCCTGTCAGCGGTTAGCGTTTCAAACCTGAATACACACTGACCACACACACACACCGAATTACAGGAAACACAACTCCTATACTTTATGTAACGTTATGGGAAGTGTTAGATGAAATTATTTATTTATTTTCTCACACACACTCACACACTCTCTCCCCCCAAGTCACACACAGTCTCCAATGCACACGGAGACTAGTAACGTTAGAGCATGTTCTGGTAAATAAGACACAGCTGTAGCCGTATTCGCTATTTATTCAAGACTGGAGCAGAAACATATTAATAAAACTTGAACAAAATGACGCCCCCACTGCTTCTAATTCTAAATATCATTTAAAAAAAAACATTCTACTTAACAACACGACTAGGTTGCAGCAGTGCAGCTAGCTAACACGTTGGTAACGCGGTGTGCCACGCGCTAAGCTAACTAGTTAGCACCAAATACTTGTAAAAAGCATATAATAGTTGTTATTTATGTTTTTATTTATTTTTATTTTTTGCCTGTGATTTTGGTTCATCTAACATAGTAAGCTTGACATGTCAGCTTTATGTACTAGCCTGTAACCTAGTAAAGCGACTTAAATCATTACAGCTTGTTTTCTTGGTAACACATGGAGCTAAACTACAGCGTGCTGCACAACATCGGCGTCTACGCTTATATACACACACTCGGACATGCCTGATTTTCCTTACAACAATGTTATTTGCTGCACTGACACAAGGTGACACTGTAGGAGTTGAGCGGTGTAATGTAGCAGACTCGCTCCCGGTCACCGGCCTGCTACAGTCACAACCGCGCTGCGCTGCCTGATCCCCGCTGCTGCAGCACCATCATCACCGCCCTGAATTCTACCCTCACTCAATCACTCACACACACACACACACACATCAAATCCTATCAGAGCATCCGCACGAGTTTAATACGCCCGGAAAGATCCGGCACACATACCCGTCCGTGAACTGTCAGTAGTCTTTAATCTAGTTCTCTACTGAAGAGCCTCGGTTACCGCGAAGTCCTTCATTTTGTTCCATTCTCTTTCTCCCGTGCTGCATTACCGGGGGGCGTTGCCTCTGATAACAGACTGGAGCGTAGACCAATCCCCTTGAAGCAAAGCACTGACGACACGCTTTATTCGCATCACAAACATCAAATCAGAAGACTAAGAAAGATGTTTCTCTACCAAGCGCTTTAATCACGTTTTGTTGTTTACTATGACTGAGTGATCTGCCATGTTTTAGCCAGTAAAGATGCTGTTGCAGTCACAGAAAAATCAGATTTTGAGGAGGTTCTTTACTTAACCATGTTGTTTTAAATTTAGATAAGAGTACTATTTAGAACACTTAGCACTCTGTAGATCCCTACATACAATTTAATCCCTTAAAGATGCAATTAGGGCCTTCAAGAAGCATTTTGTTTGCTTAAAATAGGAGTGTTCTGGATCATGTAAATCAAAGCATGAAAGTAACAATTGACTATTACTAGTACTCTTATGACTACTACTGTTTTACATTTCACAGAGAAAGGGTTTAAATCTTACACTGTTAAAAATATTAATTTAGTCATTGCAGTTTTTGACTGGTCTTTATACACTACCTGGCCAAAACAAAAAAATATTTGGTTGGACTGCATTTTGCTATGAGTCACATAAATTTTCCTCCAAGTTCATGTATTACTGAAGGGATAGTCAGACCATTGTGTAAAGCCCTCTCAAGCACATCCCAAAGGTTCTCAATGGGGTTAAGGTCTGGACTCTGTGGTGGCAATCCATGTGTGAAAATGATGTCTCATGCTCTTTGAACCACTCTTCCACAATTTTAGCCCAATAAATCCTGGCATTATCATCTCGGAATATGCCCATGCCATCCTGGGAAAAAATCCATTGATGGAAAAACCTGTTTATTCAGTATATTCAGATCATCAGCTGACCTTATTTTTGGGCACATAATGTTGCTGAAACTTAGACTTAACTAAATGAAGTGACCCCAGATCATAACACTGTCAGCATAGGCTTGTATGGGGGACAGTAGGCATGATAGGATGAGTAAATGATCACTTCATCCACCGCTCATCTTACTCTGATGCACCAATCACTCTGGAACTCTGGAACTCTGTAAATCTGGACTCAGCAGACCACATGACCTTTTTTTCAATGCTCCACATTGAACACTTTTTCCAAGTACCCTCATTGATAAGTGATTTCCTTAAGCCTACACAGCTGTTTATTCCCAATCTATTCCAATGTGAATTCTCTTCACATTGTGTGTTTGGAAATGATCTCACTGATCTCACATGATATAAAATTATTTCTCATGCTCCCAATGTGTATGTGTGTGTGTGTGTGAATGTGTGGTAATGCCCTTACTTTTACACAATACCTCTAATTTCTACTGTTGATGTTTTCCTATACAACTTCATAAAGTGGTAAAGTGATATCCAATCATATTTTTTTTTATTTTACTTGTTAATCAATCATTTTAACAAACACCTTACTTGTCTGGACTTTTTTTGTTTGTTTGTTTTTGGCCAGGCAGTGTATGATATCATACCTTGAAAGGCTATGCTGTGTCGCATACCTTTGTCAGACATATTTGGTTAGAAATTTAAAGTTAATTTGAATCCCAAATAATAAAAACTTTAAATTTATATTTTGCTTAATATGTATTTTTGTAAACATATTCTCATTTCCGTTGAGTATTCGTGTTCATCTGCAGATAACTTATTTATTCACTGTATATAAATGTTTTATATGAAACATTTTTCTATTTAAAAATAGACTGGTCTAGATTACTAGCAGTGCGATATACAGTATATTAAAAAATCAGTATGATCTGATTCTAAATTTGGTGGGACAGAAAATTATACTCTGTGTAGTAATTAAAAAGTATATTTAAAATTTGGATGAATGAGAATGATGCAATGGCCAATAATACATTCATAAAAAGCTTTCTTTTTGTAAAAGAAAGCTTACTGTAAAATGCCAAATGTTTCTGCAATCACCTTACAAAGTCTGGTTGCTAATGACCCAATAAGCAAAGACATCCAGGGACATCCATCATATACAGCCTTTTCTAAATCCTCAGATAAAAAAATTCCAACTCTGGACAAGAGCTAATAATATATCAGTGTCAGTATGCAAGTGTCTTGGAAATGGCTTTTATTTTTCTTATAGGCTTAAAATCTGAGCAAACTGTAAATGTTAAATAAAAGCTCCAAATTTTAATAAATGTGTAAGGAAGAATAGAGTAGTTTAGTAGGAAACAGCATTTATTTTAGTGTTCCTCCTGACTAAAGAACTGATGATAAAATATGGCAATATCATAATATTAAGTTGTGTAGTTATCCTTTTTTGTAATGAATATTTCAAGTGGCAGGCTGTCCAACAGGATACATGAATACCAAGATTAAAGCCCAGTGTACAATGAGTTAGACACCAGGTCAGTGCTTTTTTCTTTTCCTTTATTCATGGATATGGAACTGTTACACCAAGATGAATAATACAGGAGTATGAAAGGCATGCACAGGGTAGCTCGCTTAGTCTTCCCAAGTGGTTCCAGCACCGGAAATCTCACACTACCTCTTTTCTCCTCACAATATAAAAAAAGGACATTCAAGAATAAAAAAAATAAAAAATAAAAACATAAAAAACTCACGGGAAAAAAAAAAGGATACCATGATGTACAAAATTACTAAATTAGGCTTTGTGACCGTTCCTACACACATGTTGAATAACTGGAATACTGCAATCATTTATATACTGAAAACTCGAACATAGAAAACGGCACAGTCCTTAATCTGCTTAATCTGTGCGCCAACGTTTACAAATGGAAAAAAATAATAATGCAAATAAAAAGCTGTATCTTAATGAATCACCAAAACTAAGGGGTTTAGATATAAATTAGAAAACATGTATATATTACAACATACATAAATTATTACAAGATGCCTTTTGTGCATAGTAATCGGTTTATTTTACATCTATTGTACTGTGTAAGTAAGTCCACATTGTACACATAAGTCTAATCACTTTGGTTATTTCTAATAAGTTACTCAATCTTTACGTGACATGTGAACGATGGCATTTTAGAGAGACCATAACATCAGCAAGGCATGGGGTAGATAAATCACTTATGCATTCTAAAACAATCCTTTTAGTTCTTTATCATTTTATTTATTTTCTTTAAAAACAGACATATGTCCTATATTTTAGTGAACTAAATTCCAACCAAAACCTAAAACAGTGGTAATAAAGGCAGTAAACATTTTTTTCCCTAAACAGCATGGTTGCATCTAGGTGCTATAGGGGACTCAAAGTGCTTTACAAAATAAAACCGAGAACATTGTCTGAGCCATATATATATTTTTTTTACATCGTCATTACATCACCAGAACAATGTTATAAAGCACAGAATGCAATTGAACAACGGAGTGATTATTTAAAGGGTCCATAGCAGTGTTAGGAACATTTTCTAAAATGGGTCTGTAAAGTCAGGAAACTACAGATTTATGGATCTTCAATGTCCATGAAGTCCTTCTTTGGTGCAACGACTCCACGGTACCAAGCACAAGAATCATCATTCCTCTTTATGCAGGTGTAGTGCCGAGCTTGGGGACCCTGCACGGCGTTCTCCATAAGCCAGTCAGTCCATAGACACTCAGCAGGATCGCTGATCGAACAAGGCACGGAGGCACAGTGGATAATCTGTAGAAATACAGAGAGAGAGAGAGAGAGAACAAAAGATTAATCATAGTTACTTTGATGACTAGATTGCTGAATTTGACTTGGATGATTAGCTGTATATTTTTTGATACATACCCTGCACCCACAGCCCATCTCATAACGCGAGCCCATGCCCTTTCTCTGAGCGTTGCTCAGGGACTCCCATGACTGGATGAAGTCACACAGTGTCACATGCACTGTGCCATCAGACTCCAGTTTACCTGCACAAATAATGCAATCACAGCTCTGCTTCCTTGACAATAATAAGTAGGACAGTTTAACATGTGACAGTTAAAGTACCTGTGATCAGGTATTCCTGTTTGTCATTGATGTCCAGGGTCACACCACAAACAGCAGACGAAGGGCCAGTGAAGATGGCGTCAATCTCACGCTCAGGTCCCTTGAACATCTAATGGATACAACATAATGAAGATAATTAGAAGCTGAAGGGCATGTTACATGCTTTTCATTTGCATTATGTAATTATGTAATCAAGGTAATATTTATATATTAGCAACATATTAGTGGAATTGTATCAGCCAGAGAATAGGCTTCACATAATTTACTATAGATCATCCAAATCTAAATCGTCTTTCCCATTGTTACCTTTTTAGACCGCATCTCAAGCCTAAGTCGAACATTTTAAATCTAGTGACCTTCAATATTGTAAAAGGAGAAAACTGCATTTAAGGTTTTCACTCTGACTAGTGTAGTAGTAACACAGACACAATCGGTATCTGATTACAAATGCATCTGACTAAGGCTATGTCCATTTCTTTACAGCACATAGCATAAATCTCACTTGGAAGGTTTTACACATTGATGTGCAGATCAACACCTAGCCACAACATGGGTTCAATTCACTCTTTACCCAAAATATACAATACAATATAATATATGCAAAGATTATAATTTAATTATAATATGGCTGCTTTTAAATATTCTAAAAATGTAAATAAAAATATTTTAAAAATTCTAAATATAAACTGTATTTTTGGGGAGCAATTAATATTTTTTTAATTAACTATATTTTCGTTAGGGTCCTTTAGGATCACTTAAGAAAAGGGGGGGAAAAAAACTAAATTATCTTCTATGACATTCATTTTCTATATATACCAAAATTTTGCGCAATTACATTGCATCTTCTTTTTTGGCCTTTGACACTCATCAAATCGGATGAAATAAATACTGTGTGAGGCCAACTGTTTTTAAACCCGAGATGATCACACACAGATGAATGAGCCAAATAATGTAAGTCATATTAATCCTTTTAAAGGATTGCTACACAATACAAATTCCTTGAATAAGTGTCTCAGTTTTCTTAACTGTGTATAATGAATGGGTCTTTAAATTTCTTTAGGTTCTTTAGGAATTAAGAACATACCTTCATCTGTTTAATGTCATACTTGATCCTCTTGATTGGATTGCCATAGACGTCATTGCCTGTGACGATTTCGTGCCGTCCAACCACTTTGGCTGTGAGAACTAGAGAAAGGCAAAAGAAAAAAGTGAGCAGACGGAAGAAATCAGCTGTGAGAAAATAACTGCTGACTCTTGAAGTTCAATAAGTCCACTTCCTGTGAACTGCATATGGAAAAGCAGGAGTATTTGATTAGTGCTGAGGGAGGAATGTGCTGGGCCTGGTGCAGAAAAATTTCTGCCTGAAGCTCGAGGAGCTGGCTAGTGGTCTCGCCACAGCATGCTGTTCACTAATTGCTCAGGCACTTAGATCTCCTGCACGTCCATCTGAGATGCACAGACATCACCAGATCACTTGCACCCTGCAATTTGAGAGCTATAGACTTGTATACAAGCTCAGTCTTGGCAAACATTAGGAAATGTCTTGTTTTCCTGAACTTTTTAAAGCTTTTAATGCAAAAAGCTCTTTGTAAATTTTATACGGAGACTAGAATTTCAGGCTCCACCCACAATCATGCTGCACAGCTCCTCCCATTTCTATTAACCCATACGCCCCTGTTTCATTTTCAGTTATTAACACCGAAGTATATTATATGGTAATTGTGATTATTTAATCAGCAGCTATGGTGGTAGAGACTGGAATGATAAACAGTTATGACTTAAAGAATGCAAATCTTGTGCAGCTTACAGAATTTAAGGGTTTTATGGGTTAAAAAGTAGATCTAACAGAACAGCTGGGTGGATTTTGTGGGAGCAAAAAGCAGCTTGTCAGCATTTTCATTGTAATCACCGTTTAGCTTACTCAGAGTATAGGGGCTCTAAAAATGACAAACCACTTCTTTTAAAAGAGGAAATGGACACACACCAGGGAAGAGTACACACTGTTTGCCTTTCTTTCAACCCAAAATAGGCTCTATTGCACAGAAGTGCATACTGCTACAGTTTCTTGATTTCTGCTTCTTGTTCAAGCACAAACTCAAGATATTTGATAAATGGATTTGCTTGTTATATTCTTATTAAAATAACCTCCCTACATCCAATATTCCACATATTCCACATTCCCATGGAGTGAATCCTCATGGCCTTCAGTGGCCTCTCTGTCTTCACAGTACACATGTCCGAGTGTGTTCTCAGAGAGGCCACTCATCCCCTCCCCATACCCAGTCCTGAGCACAGAGCTACTTTTCTCTGGGCCACACACAAGCACGGGATGCCTGCTACACCCTCAGGAGGGCTGCGTTTAGAAAGTCAAACCCGGCACTTTCATCAGTGAGTGAACTTACACAGGACTGTTTTATCCAGGTTCAGGCACAGGTCCTCTTTTTTACTCATTCGTTCCATTCCCTCTTTCGGCTCCATGTTTACTGGAAGTGGGAACATTCACAATCCTTCAATTGCGAGGAGGACTGGCCTAAGCAGGATATACTTTGCTGCTTATTCAAGGAGGTCATGTGGTCCCAGCAGCACATATTTGTGGGAATTTGCATGATCCGAAGTGTACGATAAGTGACGAGTGGTTAAGTTTAGCAGTCGTAACTACCATGTTTAACTCTCAATCACCACAGAAGTCGTATCAGTTTTGTATACTTGGTGGGTGTGACACTGCACATTTGTCTAAAGTGAAATCTCCCAACAAACCTCAAACCCAAAAGGTTTAATCTATTCCTTACATGTAGAGTTAAGCACAAATTCCAGAAAAACTTTAGCAGTTTGAGAATGCAGATGAATGTTCTAGGCCACACTGCGCTGGACTTCAAGATGGAACAGAAACCCCTGAACAGATTTAGATATTTACATTTACTGCAGGTATTTCCTATGAAAAAAAAAAAACCCAGTCCAAGGCTGGAGTATTGCTTTAGCTCAATACCGCTTCAGTTGAGCTTTATATGCCATTGAAGGAGTTTCACTCTCCCACATTGCCCTGCTCCATTGGCCTGATGCACAACCAAGCCAGCTGTAGCAGTAGGTTTCGAAAACCTGAAGAAACTGGTTCTTCAATAAAAAAAAAAAAGGAAAAAAAAAAAGCAACTATTAAAATCTTTTATGCCAAGTATGTTATATGTGTAGTTTTGTAAGCAAGTGTATAGATTTTTTTTAAATTAATTTGTATTTTTTTGTCATACTTTTAACCAGCTATAGTCAATTTAATTAATACATCCACAAGATTAGTTGCAACTTCTCATGAAAAAGATGCCTCACCAGCTTCTCTTTTTCCTCTTGGGAAGTCCATAAGACTATCACACAACACTACCATTGAAATTTCTGTCCATAAATAATCCAGTTTTATTATTATTGTTACTATTACTACCTATTAATGTCAAAATTTAAAATTCAAAAAGCAACTTTACTTTAACACAGTGGCAATAAAAGTATGGACTAGTACACAAGAATAACAGGAACACCATGCAAATGAGAAACAGGAAATTACCGTAATCAATTTTGCAACCAAAATATTCTGAAATTGATGCAAAGCAATGTCGCAATAATTGTGGTACCAACAGTACTGTTTCAGTGGCTTTCAGGCTCACAGGTCGCAAAAATACATGGACAATGGAAAATCCAGTCATCGTGACTAAAACAGACAGAATTCAGGTGGGCACATGGCGACTGTGGCAGACCCCTTCAACCAATGCCATTTACTAGCTGTGGTATATGAAAGCTAGAACAGGAAAACCACATGACGTGGCATGGCCAGATGGTCGGGTGGAGGTTCCAGTGGAATGTAGAAATGTTTTCCCATCTCTGGGACTTCAATAAGCCCACAAGGTTGGGCGAACGACGATGACAAGCGGCTTTAAAAATAACAGTGATCACCCACCGCCTCGTCACTGCAGGGTCGGCTAATACGGGAACCTGAATGTAGGTATAGGAGTTCATTTAGCATCGTCCAAAAATAAAAAAATCCATTTCTGAGATGAGACCACCCCATCCTGTCAAGTCATGTGGCTTTCTGCCCTCATGATCACACAAACTTCAGAGGCTTTTGAATCAGAGCAGATCATTTTAATCTCCACACGCTCATGAAAATAACCTCAGCGGTCAGTTTGCAAAAGACGAACGAACTTACTTGACGATCAAGCGTTTCAGGTGGTTGGGCAGCAAAACAGTAAACCTAGCAGAATGAATCAGACAACTGACAGAAGGAATGGGGAAAAAAAACTGCATGGTAGAACAAATTATGAAGATTAATTCTTTTTAAACAAACTCTTTTATAGATTGTCCAGTTGTATTAAGGCCACAGCCACCGTCAATTACTAAAATATTTCTATTGCCTTGTCTTAACTATTCCTGATGTTGGTTGGTAAAATGAATCATAAAGTGAACATTCCTGATGTTCCATGATCCATCACCACCTTTAATAAACATAAACACCTGAAAGCAGGAACTTGCTGGCATGATGATCATCAGAGGAGATTCTCCATGAATTCATGGACAACAACAACAAGAAAAGTGACAGAATCACCACTGGGATTTCAGCTGGAAACTGCTGGAGAATTATTTGTTCCAGTTTAGTCTTCTAAAAAAGACTTATTTTGTTTAGACAGATCAAATTCTGATCAGATTGTAACTGATCGTTGAAGGTTAGAATTGAGGAGATCCGGTGTATTCACACACGTGTGGGTCTACAATGTTAAATTTTGGACGCACAGGCTTAATGTACTTGTTTTCAACTGAACTTGAACGCTGCATCGGTCAGTAACGGCTGTTAGGCCCGAAATGTGAAACAATCCTTCCTCTAAAACTGCATAGCTGTGACCAGGAGCAAACTCATCGCTATGTAGATAGACGTAAGAATCAGTGTGCATCATGCAGCACTAAACCATCAACCAGGTTAAAGTAAAAGTTTCCTGAAAAACACACTTCTGCGTAATAACAAACTGGTCAGAGCCAGTGCTCACAGCATGTAAACAACCACCTCCGCAGGGTTACAAACAGCAGAACAAAACAGCACTTTCCTACAAATGCTTTTTATATTTTCTTTTTTTTTCAGGAGCAACAGAGAGAATATTAATCTTACCGACATCGGAGTGGCAGAAAGCCTGTTGAGGATGTTTAGGAGAACAGCTGCAGGCTTGCGCTACCTGACCCGCCCGCCACACCAGGAACAGCAGCAGCGGGGCGCACAAACTAATCGCCTTAGTCATTTTTTAACAGAAATTAAAAAGACGTTCTCTGAAGCGAAAAAAAATCAAAACGATGTAAAATTACTGAAGTTAAAACCCGGTCAAGTCAGGTCAGGACCGGACAGGACAAACTTTCTAGAATACGGATTAAAGGAAGGGGGGAAAACCCGCACACAGTGCAGCTGCAGACTTCTTGTAGATCTCGCGGCAACTCTCGGGAACGAGTTCACTACCGAGAGAACAGCCGCTTTTTATTTCCACAAGCTCCGCCCACACAGCTAACAGAACCATTGAGACACCTCAGAGCCGCGCCTATTTGCGGGAACTTCACGTAACGCATTGCCTGGAAAAAAAAATATATATACATTTTGTATGACCAAATTTATTAACGTACAGCCCATAAACGGGTCACAGCTATCACCCGGAAGTGACGTGTTCGTAAAGAGACTCAACTGGAAAACGGTGCTTACTTTCTATCTTAGCCTGCAGCTCACCCCAGGCGTCTCACTCACTCTGAAAATGTTTTTTTCTCTCATTGTGATTCATTATTAAGTGCAAATATGGATAACATATGTGTCTTTTACTTATGAAACTGAAATGACGTAATACTTTAGCGATATACTTTTATATATCCAGTGAAATCTGGTTCTGTATTTTAAGTCTGTAACCTGCTGTATATTCTGAGAGTCCCTGACTGACTTGCTGTACAAAATAATAATAATAATAATAATAATAATAATAATCCATGTCTATATTTAATGGCATTCATAGTTCATTTAATTTAGGGTTTAAATACAGATATACAACTATGGATTAGGCATTTTATAAACATGTTATAAGAGAAAATGGGAGTTTTTCACCCTAAATAATATTATTGACTCACATATCTACAGAGATAAAGTGTTGCCAAGTCATTATAAAAAAGGTATTATTTCAACAAATTCACTATTGTATTATATTCCACAAAGTATTTGGATATGAGGAATAAAATAAATTGCAAAATAAGACTAAAGCCATGTTGCAACCATTGAAACCCAAAGTCCATTGTAATGTACATGGAAAAAGCAACTAAACACATTATTTTCACTTTTAGCTAAATTTACTGGTCACTTGAAACAAAATGGTTTATCTAAAAAATCTCAACATGTCTATCAATTCTGTGGATTGTATGTAATATATCAGAGACATAATGGTCGAGTGTGTTTATACTGTGACAAAAAAACATTACATAAAATAAAATATGTAGATGTAAAATGTATCAGTCTGATCCAACACCAATTCAACATTTTAGTAATGGCTTATTGCTGAAACACAGTATTGAAATGGTACTTTTTTTTGTTGTTTGTTTGGATTTTTCCCCAATTTTCTCCCTAATTTAGTCGTGTCCAATTCCTCCCCGTCACTAGGGGGCTCCCACATTAAGGCTACTACTACCACTCAGCCGGGAGGGCCGAAGACTATCACGTGTTTCCTCCAAACCACGTGACGCCAGCCGACCGCATCTTTTTCGAACTGCTTGCTCGCGCACCGTTGGGGGCGGCGTAACACACTCGGAGGACAGCGCTATTCGCTCCCTCCGTTGCGCGAGCTCACAGACGACCCTGACTGGCTGTAGAGCCGAGATTAATGTGGGAGCACTAAGTACCTCTCATCCCTCCCCTCTGAGAGAGCTCGGCCAATCAGCTCTCTCTAGACCTCCGGCTGCGAGAGGTTACAGCACCACCCGGGATTCGAACTAGCGATCTCCGGATGATAGGGCGAGCGCTTTTACCACTGGAGGCTGAAATGGTACTCTAAAATAATTATACTGTATAATACTTTTACTTATCAGGACCAAGTGAAAAACAGACGATAAAAAACCAAAACCCTGTAAAGAAGTGACAGGGAATTTATTACCTTTATTGATAAATTGGGGGCATTTGAGGTGCAATTCAAAGTACGTATTTTAAAAATGTAATGTGTAACCACAGCACAGTCCACAGCATGACATTAAAAAAAAATCAATAAATAAAACCAAATCAAATATTGCTAATACTTATTATGATCAAACCTGAACAGTAGAAATACTTATTTTGTCTAAACATGATGAGGCATGTTAACACATAAAAGAAGTGCAAGTGTTTTTGTATAGTGATCTTCCTGGTCATGACGTTATGTTTCTTATCCCAACAAGTGTCTCTTCCTCCCACATCGTCATTGTCTTGCCAGTAATGTAGACTTCCAGGCAGAGAAATGCTTCAGGAATTCTTGGAGTGGTTCTGGAGTAAAGAGAAGGAAAGGAAGAGAAAAAAAAACATCCACTACTCTAATAAAACAAGATGACAGGAAGACATAGGAAGCACTTTTGATGCTTGACATTTAAACATCTCTGCTCTGTCTGTACTTTAAATTAAAACATAGACAAGCATTAAATGCATCATCCTGGAATTTTACTTCTCACACAAGGGCTGACGTGTATCTGAAACTCTTTAATGACCCCTTCTTTAATTACTAGTGATGACTAGAGGAACAAAAGAGGTTTTTTTTTTAAATACATTTCCGCTGCTCTTTTTAGTTGTTTTTCCAAGGTTTCTGTGGGTATTTCCTGCTACATCCCACTCATATCCATTGTTAAAGTTTTTCTGGGAAAAAAAAACAGCTGAGTTGAAAAAAAAATAAAGAAGTCTGATTAAATTATTAATTCATCATTACTGTTTAGACAATGTACAGTGTATCAATTGAGTACAGTGAAAGTATTACAATCTGGTTCCTATGAAACCATTCTGTAATATGCATAACACATTACTTTTGCAATCTTATCACCTCACATAATTGTAGGAGCAGACTGAATTTTCTCCATGACGGAGAACACATGTTTGTGCAATCATGCTGTGGATCGTTAGTGATGAATGACTTCACAACTAATTTTACATGACATTTGTTAGACATCTAGCAAGTTAAGACAAGTTAAGGAGATGGTCAGTGTATGTGTCAGCCCAAACAATTATTCATTTTTCATTCCAGTCTGTTTTTTTGTCTTCTCTTCCCATCGCTTTTAAACCATAGATGGGATGGTGTGTCACGGACTCTAGTCATAATCCACAGTGAGCTTCTCCACATCCTCATTCTGGTCAGAATCAATTGCTTCAGTCCTCTCATGAAACCAAAGGGATGCGCATCATATGTGGACAAACAATAGGTTACTGATTTTAAGCAGTTCTAGGACCTTAAAGTTTGCATCAGTAATTGTGAAACTCTTACAATCATACTGGTCACATAAACACTTCTACATGGCATCGACTTGTAGTTTCATTCTGAAAGCAGCACTGTACAATTTATCAGTTTCACACTCTTTAGTGGTAAAATATATTAATATTCATAGCATATATCTATACTTATATTTATGTATCTATCTTCTAATTATTATTTAAAATCTATACACATATTTATTTTAGCTTTCATAAACTTAAAGATGTATGATAAATCTCCACAAATATTACAGTTAATCAACCAGCGACATTAAAAATATTTTATGGTAATGCCATGTGCTGTTCTGTGTTAACTGACAAAGAACCGGTGTAAAATCTGTTTATGTAGTCATGAGGTATTTGAACTATTTTCAGTTATTTTACGTTTCTGAGAAATTCCTTAAAACAGTTTATTTAAGTGATATGTGCGCAGCAAAATTCCCAGTGTTTAATATTAATATTCAATATTTTCTCAATATCCTTCTCACTCCTTCACAATTTGAGCCTGATGGGTTTTGAAACATGCCTGCGCCATCAAGGAAGAAAAAAAATGATGGAAATAACTGGCTATTCATTGTATTGCCACATTATGTTACTGAGTCCAGAACCGACCAGTTGAAGCAGGCTGAGCTCTGCCTCCAGAGGCTTCATAGTATTCATGATGGATGCTTCATGTGCTTCCTTTCTGGTCGTGATGCACCCATCGCTCTGGAATGGGGTCAGTCTGTACTCATCAGACCACATGACCATTTTCCATTACTCCAAAGTTCAATCCTTATGCTCTATTTCAAAATGAAGCCTTTTTTTCTGATTAGCATCACCAGCAAGTGATCTGTTTAGTCCCAATCATTGTGTTGAAATGCTTTTAGTTTTACTATTATATATAGCTATGATTTCAACTGACAATTATTTTACAATGCAACGCCATCAAGTAGAAGTCTTAGAACCCTTTGGTCTAAGGATCAGTTCCTTCTCAAAGGTTAGGTTAAGACATCGGGGGTGGGGGGGCTTCTCTGCGATTGCACCTAAACTATGGAATGAGCTACATCTCCAAATCAGAAATCAAGTGTCGTCTCTCACTTTTTTTTTAAAACTCATCTCAAAACATTCCTGTTCGATAAGGCTTTTAATCAGTAACCTTGCTGTATGCTGTTTTTTTCCTCTGTAAATGGTCAGTTTTTTGTTTTATTATGCTCTATACTCTTTCTTTATATTTTTCCATGCTACATCTTTTAATCATTGTAAAGGCATTTGGACAACCTGGTTGTAGTAAATGTGCTATATAGATAAATTGACATTGACAAGTGTATAGTATATAGTTTTCACTTCCTGTAAAAGGCAAAAAGTTCAAACGGAAATGACAGGGCTTTCCTTTGTGCTGTTGTAGGAAAGATTACCCAAGAGTCAAAAGGTGAAAGAAGTCAACACTCTTCATATTGATTTTTATTCTCAGGATAGAGAGGACAAAACTCCTAATTACACCCTACAGTAGTTTGATAATCCAATTTTAATTTTAAATGAAATGTTCCATTTAAAGTAATAACAGAATTATGTTTTAAGTTTCTCAGATGTTTCAGCAATGTATCTAAATAAATTGAGGTACAAAATGGCACTGATCTTTCTTTAATATTACATCCGGATTCTGCCCCTCTTCACACTTCCTCTGGAACCTTGCCAAGATTTACTTAAATTTACTCAAGTTTGGATTGTTGAGCAACAGTACAGTGCTTTTTCTCCTGAGCACAGGTAAGATGTCTGTGTGAGGTGACTCATGATGCACTGACTACGGCCTCACTCCACTCCTTGTGAAGCTCTTCCAAGTCCTTCAATTGGCTTTGCTTGACAAACTTCCTAAGGTTGTGGTCATCCACCACAGTTTTTCCTTTCAGTCAACTTTCCATGATTATGCACTCTGACTTATAGCACTCTGGGAGCAACAACCTCCTTCAGTATTGACCTTCTGTGGCTTACCCACCTTGTGGAATGACCAGTGATGGTCTCCTGGACAACTGTTGCATCAGCAGTCTTCCCCATAACTGTGGTTGCACGTACTTAACCAGACTTAGCGATACACGGAATGTATTTATTTATTTATTTATTTATTTATTTATTTATTTATTTATTTTTGTTTTGTTCTTATGAGCTGTAAGCTGTAATCATCAAAATTAAAACAAAAAAGGCTTGAAATGTTTCACTTGACATGTAATGAATCTATAATGTATAGATTAACTAATGAGAGTTATAATTAAATGACAAAAAAGCATTGTGATTAAAAAAAAGAATTCACATTTATTATACGCTCATTATTATAAGTACCTGTAAAGTTTTCTTCTCCTACACCCACGGTGGGGAAGTCTACTTTCATATTTGTGTGTGAAAATTAGAATGTGGCTGAAAGGAATTGCACAAGAGAGACTGTTGAACAATTTATCATAAAAGCTGAACCAGACTTTGGAAACTTTGTAAAGTTCCTATATATTTAGCTAATTTGGAAAGTACTGGAAATTCAAACAAACAAACAAACAAACAAACAAACAAACAAACGTTAATGTTTTATATTATAGTCCACTTTAGCATAGCATTTACTAATTTACTAATTAATTTTACTTTATTCACATTTGTGTGAACATATTTTAATCATACATTAAGCAGAAATACACTGCCTGCGTTAATAGGCACACTTTAACTTTTATACACTTTTACTTTTATACAGTAATTGGCATCATGTTGAAGAAGCACAATTCATAATGCAAATACAATAAAGTCCTACTGATAGAGGTAAACAGCATCAGTTAATGTTCACATCAAACATCAAAATAGAGGGAAAAAAGTGTGGTTTGAGTTTTAGAGTGGGGAAAAAAACAAGTTTGAGCATTTCGGGAACTACTGTTCTGCTGTGATTTTCACACACAACTGTCTTAGAGACTCCGCAGAATGGTGAGGGGGAAAAACATCCTGTGTGGAGAGGGTTTGCAGTCTAAAACACCAGGATGATAAGAGATCAGAGAGATCAATGACCAGTCTGGTCTGAGATGACAGGAAATCTATACCAAGTCATATCTGCAAACAAAACATAGAAATTTGTGGTGTATGGGTGACAGCACCAGAAAACCACATCAGGTTCCAATCCTGTCTGCCAAGAACAACAATCTGAAGCTATCACAAGCACACACCAATGTGTGTAAAGTCCCAGAAGATCAGTTGTGTCTGAAATATTCAAACTCATCTGTCCCCCATTTACATTATTTATTTCAATGTATACCCTGTTATTTGAATCGTAACTTTATTAAATAGTCTGAATTTAGCTATTAGTAAGTTTATATGGAATAATAAAAAATCCAGGATCAAATTTGTTTCTTTTCTCAGGCCCAAGGAGTGTACAGGTGGATCTTTGCCCAACGTACAGCTTTATTTTTACATACAGCAATGCTTAATTTTTACAATATAAAATTTTACTCTATTATATATTATGCCCTTGCTATGAAATAGATTTTTAATCACATTTGTCACTTTATTTTAGACGGCATAGTTAATGTATGCTTTCTTTTCATGAATATTATTATTGTTATGGTCACACATGATCTCATAAATCTGTTTCTTTGCCCATGTGATCCATTTTAAAACGTTTGCTCAGAATGTATGTATAGGTTGTTAAAATGAAATAAGATTCAGTTCATTATATTGCCTAGGATGTGCTGAAAAAATGTCACTCTATATTGCACAAGCCTGACTCATATATATTTATTAAAACATAATAATGCAAAGAATGCTTGGGATTTAAGGGCTAGGGTGCTCTGACAAACAGTGCCGTCTAAAGAGTGCTTAGTTCTTTTTTTTTATGTTTCATCTTACTCTAAAGGTCATATACAGTATATATTTGTTGTTAGTTGTAGAGTAGACCACCTTTGTGCTGCAGGTAATGCGGCCCAATACGGTATATTTCACACCGGTGGGAAACACTACAATGTGCAAATTATTTGAACTTTCTGCTTTAGGACCATGATGTTTTATTGCTCAGTGGTTAGCAGTGCCATCTTTTACACTGTAGTGTGATGGGGTAGTAGAGTAAAGACAGCCGACGCCATCAGACTCAACACACTAATTGGGAAATCTGACTCATTAGAGTGGAGCTGGAGTCTCTAGTGGAGGTGTTTGAGAGAAATAAATATCTTTTAGTATATCTTTCAATATCTAAAAAAAAAAAAAGTGCAATATTGTTTAGCAAAATCATGTGCAATATTGGTTAGGAAAATAATTTTCAACATGATTTAGAAATATCTTTTAGCAATGTTATGTGCAATATAACCTGTCATTGCTTCTGTGTAAATTCTTATCAGAATATGGTTTCTCCTAGTCTATTGAATCTGGTTGCTGCAACCTTCTTCAGGTTTTTTTTTGCATTCTACTCTTGTACTATGTCTAGTTGTTGAATTTTTCATTTTATTCTATTTCATTTTATTTTACTTTGTCCATCTTGTTTTCTTTAACCAGGGCTATCGATGGAGCGTGAACAATCTCTTGAAGTTGCTGTGGTCTTTGAGGGCCTCGGTGACTATGCAACAGCTTTGTGAGTGATGTTTGGTTGGTCTGTGCTCTGTACATTGAATTCCAAAAGAACTGGATGTACACCTTTAAAATATTTTAATTAGAGCCAAGTTAAATCACATTAAGATTTCGGACTGGGTACACATTGTTTCAACTAAAAGTCATTCATTCTCACTCATCGTCTATACCGCTTAATCCTATTAACAGGGTCGCGAGAGGCCTGAAGCATATCCCAGGAGACTTATGCCATATGGTGGAGTACACCCTGGACGGGGTGCCAATCCATTGCAGAGCACACACACATACACACACTCAGTACGGGCAATTTTGGGGGAAAACCAATTAGCCTAATCTGCATGCCTTTGAACTGTGGGAGGAAACTGAAGTACCCGAAGGAAACCATCCAAGCACAGGAAGTACATGCAAACTCCATGCACACAGATGTGGGAATCAAACCTGGCTAGCAATTGAACCCAGACACTGGAGGTGCAAGGCGAGAGTGCTAACCACTGCACCACCATTTCACCTTAAGTAAAAATCAGTGCGAAATATTTTGTTTCGACGGCAATTTCTCTAAAAGTCGAGTAAACATAAAAAATCTGTGAAACTTTTAATTAAACTTTTTAAATTATACATTATATATTACTTATTGTTTATTTTACAGTGTATGTGTCTTAGCTATTACTTTGAAATGACCTGTTATAGAAAAATAATGTATTTTCCCCTAATTACAGCGAAGAAATGGTATGGCACCATAAAATGTATGGATTTGTGATAAGTTGAGTTTTGATGCACGATTACATGTAAAATTCAGCTTCATCTCTAAGTAACTTAATCAACCTGATAAAGTTGTGCAATGCAGATTAACCTAATGTTCACTTCACCCAACTTTGAACACCCAAATTAGCCAGTAACCCATAAGTGCTCGCTTGGTTTTTCTTTAGGATATAGTGCATCAGCTTAAAAAAAAAAAAGACAAATCAATCAATAAGACTAAGTAAAAAAATGGACAAAAGACAAAAATTGTTTATTGTTGTTAGTTTGCAATAATGGTTATGATCATTTGAGAATCAGTAAGAGACTGATAAGCATCTGGCGTTATCAAAGTATTTAACTGACGTTTAAGCATAATAAAACATTTGTCCTCCTGTTTTAAGTTTGACGTCAATGGGCTGAGGCTACTAATTGCTTTAACTAACTATGTGACTAACTTGACCCTATAGATAAATAATTATCTGAACTACCAACTGCAATGGAAAGAGCCAACTTACTTTTTTTGAATAGTCAAAAAGGTGGGCTAAGTCAACCCTAGAGAAATATAATTGATTAAGGCCACAACCAATACTACTTGAACTGACTGAAATATTTGAATTAGAAACACCTTGAGTCACATGAATATTTTGAACTGGGTACATATTGTTTTAATATGAAATATTTTGTTTAGATGGCAATTTCTCAAAAAAGTTGAATAAACTTAAAAAAGCTGAGCAACATTCTATTTAACCTTTTTACGTTTTTACGTTACGCTTATTATTTATTTTACAGTGTATGTGTTTTAGGTATTCTTTTGAAATGACCATTTATAAAAAAAAATGAAGTACCTTTCCCTTATTACCACAGCAAAGAGATGATATGGCGACATAAAATGTATGGAGTTGTGAAAAATTGAGTTTCGGTACATGTAAAGTTCAGCTTCAGCTGTACGTACCTCAATCAACCTGATATTATGCAATACATACTACATCAGAGGTCTGAATTATGACGTGTGCAATTTCAACATGAACTTAACATTACCTTAACCCAACTCTGAACTCCCAAATGAACCAGTAGCCCCTAAGTGCTTGATTGGTTTATTTGTGCATAATGTTAAATCAGTCAAAAAGACTCATTATGATATCTTATATCCATTTAGGATCTCATGACTACAGTACATACATTAAACTGTGTGCAGTGGATAGACTTTGAGTAACAAAAGGATTGGATGTACACCTTTAAAGTGTAACAATTTCTATTGCACTTGGAGAGACATGCTGCCCTCAGATTCAGTTGTTGAGAAACAAACTCTTATTGCCAAATAGTCTATTCATGTCTGACATGAAGAAAAACAGAGATAAGAGATAAAAAAGATAAAAACAGTTCATCTTTGTTCATTTGGACAAATGGTTATGATAATTTAATATAAAAGCATCAGATGATGCACGAATACATGTAAAGTTTCAGCTTCAGCTGTAAGTAACCCAATCGACCTGATATTATGCAATGTATATTACATCTGAGATCTGAATAATGACGTGTGCAATTTCAACATGAACTTAACGTTCACTTAACCGAACTCTGAACTCTAAACCTCCAAATTAACCTCTACGTGCTTGCTCGGATTATCTAGGCAGATTTTCTTTAGAGTACAGTGCATAAGGTTAAAAATAAGACAACAAAGTAAATTATTATATCTTATGCCCATTTAGGATCTTCTGGCTACATGTATTACATGTACCTGTAAATTGTTTACATTTCCAGAAAGTGTGCTGTCTAAAGTTCTAATTTAGAAGCTACTGAAACATTATTATTGAAACCTTTTCGGCAAATGAAGCCAAATAGACACAAATTTAATAACTAGGATTTTTTTTCTACAGGTTTCATGGTGGCTTAGTGGTTAACATTGTCACCTTGCACCTCCAAGGTCCCAGTTTGATTCCCGGCCAGGTTTAATTTCCGTCTCTAATTGCATGGAGTTTGCATGTTCTCCTAGTGCTTGGTTGCTTTGCTCTGGGTACTTTGTTTTCCTCCCACAGTTCAAAGATAAGAAGATTTGGCTGGTGATCAACTGGTGTTCCCAAATTGCCCATAGTGTGTGAATGAATGGCACCCAGTCCAGGGTGTACCCCACCTCGTATCCTAACTCCCCTGTGATAGGCTCCAGACCCCCTGCGACCCTGAATACAGGATAAAGCGATATAAACGACGAATGAGTAAGTAAGTGAATTTTTTTACAGTACGTGTCAGATAAATACTTTTACTCACTCACTCATCATCTATACCGCTTAATCCTGTATTCAGGGTCACGGGGGGCCTGGAGCCTATCCCAGGAGACTTAGGGCACACGGCAGGGTACACCCTGGACAGGGTGCCAATCCATCGCAGGGCACAGACACACACACATACACACACTCATTCACACACTACGGGCAATTTGGGAACGCCAATTAGCCTAACCTACATGTCTTTGGACTGTGGGAGGAAACCGGAAGACCCAGAGGAAACCCACCAAGCACGGGGAGAACATGCAAACTCCATGCACACAGAGACGGGAATCGAGCCTGGCCGGGGATCGAACCCGGACCCTGGCGGTGCAAGGCGACAGTGCTAACATAACTACTTTTAACCATAGATATATATAATGTATCTTAACTAAAAAAAAATAAATAAATAAAAATAAATAAATAAATATATATATATATAATTTCAGCCCAGTATAATTAATAAACAACTAAATTAATGTTTAGTATGTATGAAAAGCAATAATACAGTATATTCCATAACATATTCTGTACTTTAGCTGTCAGTTTGGAGTTATGTTCACTTTCATCCTACAAAGTGCAGAAGGAAGTGACTCAGCATCACTCCAGCAGAGGGCCAACCAATCTCACAGACAATCTCGCTGATTTATTGTAGCAACAAGCAATCCCAATAACACATAGACATGCAATTTTGTATTCTAACTGTTGCTTAATATCAAAGAGGGCAACCTATAATTTTGACGCATGCAGAACTCAACTTCTCCAGTCATTACTCTCCAGATGTGTGAAACATCTTTAGAAAACGCAGATCGATGACACACAACCTCAAACTCATTTCTCAATCACATCGCAACAGTCACTCTGGATCTTTCATTATGTCTTTAACTGTGTTCTTAGTGAGGTCAATCAGAATACAATGAAGTGGTATTTAAATTGTAGGACACATGGTAACTCCTTTATATTAACAAGTACAAATTAATAGATTTCTATGACGCCTTTGAATATGTAAAATAGACATATGTACTCTATCTTTCATAAAGAATGATGGGAAAGATTACATGAGCTAACAGGATACAAATAAAAGGTATAAAAATATCTTCTTACAGTGATTACAGTCTCAAGTATTACAAATGTAAAAAATTGATTCAACCTACAAAAAAACCCTACAACTTTGAAAATGCCAGGCATTGGTGATTCCCAGCAAATGCCCAAACCCCAGACACTGGATCCAGATAAAATTGGGGGTTGCATGTGAATCAGATGGTCCACCCCTTGGATCACCACGGGTCAGGTGAAGGACCAACAACAAAATATTGGCAGCATGGTGGCATAGTGGTTAAACACCTTCAAGGTTTGAGTCCACCTGAACGGAGTTTGCATGTTCTCCCCGTGCTTGGTGGGTTTCCACCGGGTGCTCTGGTATTCACCCAAATTCCAACCAACTTGCAGGGTAGGCTAATTGGCATTTCCTAATTGTGTGTTTGCTTGTGCACTGAGAAGGATTGACACCCCATCCAGGATGCACCCCATCTAGTGCCCAGGTCCTCCAGATCTCATGGAACCCTCTACAGGATAAGGGAATGAGTGAGTGAGAGTGTAAAAATGGCTATTCATAATAGCCATAAATCAAGATATAAATTATTGACAACAGGAATATGTGATTCTTTTACTAACACTGTACTATATGCATATGATATGCATATACAGCACCAGTCAAAAGTTTGGACACCACGATCAAAATTTTGGACACAATTTTGGATTCATTTTTCTACATTCTAAAACAAGTTGTTTTGAAATAGTTCTTGCAAGAACAGTATGGTCAAGTGCATTTGCAAAACCCATCAAGTACCATGATGAAACTGGCTCAATAGTTCAAATGAGATTATTGCATATTTGGATGCCTTCAACATTGGAAAAGAAATGAAAACCAAAAGAAAGACCATGGAATTAGAAGGAGTGTCCAAATGAAAAACTTAAAAACATAAAAACACTATAAATACAGACAGACAGTCATCTTACGTCCCACCAAATAATTTATATATACTGTATATATATATATATATTTTGAAAGATCCACTTTTAAAGATATGAAATTAATAGGCAACCTCAAATCAACACAGACCTATTACTAAGCAATAATAAATAAATAAATAAATAAATAAATAAATAAATAAAATAAAATAAAATAATCATAATAATCATAATAAACAGCAAAATTCCATAATTGCTGCCACCTGGAATGGGATGGCAACACATTAAAGGGCACAAGCACACCTAATCACACTCTATGGATAATTTGCAAATGCAGATTATCTTACAGGTCATGTCTTTAAACTGTGGGAGGAAACTGGAGTACCCAGAGGAAACTTACCAACCAAAGGTAGAACCTGCAAAGTACATGCATACAGAAAAGATTTGTGATTCGAACTGCCACACTTGGTTGTGTAAACCACTAAGCCACCATGCCACCAGAACAAACATACCACCAATATTTAACATGTAATGTCTGTTTGTTGTTTGGTTGTGATTTAATGTACATGCTTTTTTTTAAGAGGGGGGAAGCAAGAAATGAATAAACTACTAAAAACTATAAACAACATGGATTGTAGGAATTGTCTTTGCAATTTTAGATTTAAGAGACTTTAGTATTGAAAATGATGTATTATAGCATATAGTACTCTATACATTAATGAATGTGTTATTCTGCATGTGATGACAAAGTTAAAAAGATAATTGATAATAATTGAACTCCTATAACAGCTACTATAAAAACATCGAACCTGTTTTGCACTCTTAAACTTGTTGAACCGTATCCGTATCATCAGACAGAAGACAGGGGAAATGATTCTAAAAGTCAGCAATTTCTAGAAACAGGAATAAAAACTGCTCACAATAGTCTAGTCAAACAGAAAAACAAAATTCTAAATAAGACATCCAATTCCAGAGTAAATGACATTGCAGTCGGTAAATGTTTTAGCATGTGCAATGTTTTTATAACCACGATTTATATCTTGAATCTAACACTTCTGTAGTTACAAATAAATTAGGGCCAAACAGTACAGTATGTGAGTACTGTGGATGTGTCCGATTTCACAAATAAATGATAGTAGTATATTGTATGATCATTTGTATCCTCAAAAACTCAAAAAGTCTTTAAACCAAACTGTAAGTGAATGGTACTGACATAAAACATATAAAGCATGTCCAGTTTCTCAGCCATTAGTATATACCTGTAGGCCAGAAGGTCCTTATTTAGAGTTAAGTTACACAGAAGGGGTTTAATAATAAAACTGCGCACACAGACCTCAGATATAACGTCAGACTTGACTTAGGTTACAGATTAAATAACCCATAGCCATTGCTCATTTACAGTACATGCAAGTCTCATCTGAGAGGTTAATATTTTATATGTATATGACATTGGACAATTTATTTAAAAAAGAAAATACACCCAGGAACCTACACTGTAAAAAAAAAACGGTAAATTTTACGGTAAAAAACTGGCAGCTGTGGTTACCAGAATTTTACCGTAAAAAATACGGTAGCACCGTTATTGCACTGTAAAAAAACAAAGCGTAAATTTTACGATTAAAAACCGGCAGCTGTGGTTGCCAGAAGTTTACTGTAAAAAATACCGTAGCAATATTTTTGGTTCTATAGGATCACACTCATTATGCTGCATATTTTAATTGCTCTTTTTTTCGAGGCTGGCAGGGAATCAAACCCAGACCCTGGAGGTGCAAGGCGACAGTGCTAACCACTACACTACCATGCTTGCTACATAAGTGTTGTCGTTGTTGGAGTGCAAGTCTTGTGAGGGGACGTGGGGAAACCGAGGAAGTCCAACAACAACAACAGTTGCCTAACAAACATGGTAGTGTAGTGGTTAGCACTGTCGCCTTGCACCTCCAGGGTCTGGGTTTGATTCCCGGTCACGCTCGGAAAAAAGGACACTTAAAATATGCAGCATAATGAGTGTGATCCTGTAGAACCTAAAACATTGCTACCGTATTTTTTACGGTAAAATTCTGGTAACCACAGCTGCCAGTTTTTTACCGTAAAATTTACCGATTTACGCACCTTTTTTTTTTTACAGTGTACAATACATGTGACGTTATTTGCATAATCTGAATGCCGTCCAGAATACTGATTTAGAAGCAATTTAATTGAGCTCTAATATGCATAACCCTCCTTAGGTTAAGAGTCATGTAATTTTGCACACATAAGTTCTCTGAAGTCCTTAAAATGCCCTTAGGGGACCTTTAATTCATTCAGTAGTCTGTATGTAGGCACTGTACCAACAAAATAGACATTCACAAAATTTACAATATAGTTGTGTACAGTACTGGACGCTATGGCTGTTTTTTGATTTTCAAAAACTTAAACTAACAAGTATAGTAAGTGTGTAAATGTTATAAAGTAAATTTCTTTTAAAAATGTTTTTAATTTGAACCTTTTTTGTATTTCGGTGTTTGTCAATGTATTATATGTTATTTTTTTATTTATAAAGTTTTTGTTTTGTCCTTTGTTGTTCACTCACTCACTTACTCACTCACTCACTGTCTATACCACTTCATCCTGTATACAGGGTCACGAGAGACCTGGAGATTATCCCAGGAGACTAAATGCACAAGGCGGGGTCATGTCTTTGAACTGTGGGAGGAAACTGGAGTACCCAGAGGAAACTTACCAACCAAAGGTAGAACAGGAGACTACACTGTGGATAGGGTGTTAATCCATTGCAGGGAACACACACACATACACACGCTCATTCATACACTAGAGGAAATTAGGGAACGCCAATTAGCCTAATCTGCAGGTCTTTGGATCGTGGGAGGAATAAACACTCCTTGCACACAGAGACAAGAATCGAACCCGGACCCTAGAGGTGCAAGGCGTGAAAAGTGACAGGACTCACAGTTGGCAAAGTACTCATCTGTGATCACACAGTGGTTGAAAACATTAGTCAATAAACACACAGTCTTTGAACTACGAAGATCAGCAACCTTTAATTTCATCCTATTGATTTTTTTCACATTGACAGTTGAGAAATGTTAACTAAAATACAAAAAAAAAATCATTATCATTGGCATGCAAATACTGTAATTTGCCAAAAAAAAAAAAAACATTGCAAAAAAAAAAAAAAAGCAAGCAAGCAGAATCTCATTAGAGTACAGGGGAATTCAATTAGATGTACTCTGGACGCACGACAAAAGTAAAACTATAGTCATTAGGGCAGGGATGGGACAGACCCATACTGCTATTATTTGGGACGACAGCTTTATCACTTTTAAAATCTTGGACGTAGAAAACAACGTTGTTAGTCTTGCATGTGAGAACCAGCTTATTGTTGAATCGAATAGTGCTGTCATAATTACTCTGGCTGTATGAGGAAAGGAGTCTGGCAACAGGAAAAGTGTCACAGTTTAAGCCTTGGTTAGAGCATTCCCAGGCATTCTGAAGAACCTGGACTCGCCAATCGATTGTCTGGTGACTGTAAATCACACTGTTATGGGGGGGAGTCCTGAACGAGCCAGAATTGTATTGAGAAATATAGCCGTAATTATAATGGTGAATACGGTAATTGTTACTATTGAAAGTGTCATTGAGGACGGTGCTCCAGGGCTCAGCGGTATAGATCCTGGGCAGATATTCTTCAAAGTTGCTAAAATGCTTTTTAATCTTTGAGAAACTCAGTGAGTTGAATTGAAAGCTTTTCAGCAATGCATTGCGGTAAAATGCTTCATTGCTTTGATACATGTCTGAACTAAACTGAATATCATAAAGCTTTTCAACTGGAATCATGGGGAAGCGAATGTGACTTAGTAGGTTTACCTTGTCTTCTAAACTTAATGTCTCTCCTTTCTCTTTCACTGACTCTTCCAGGACCTGAAGCACAAAAAACTCATCCTTCACCACTAAGTCTGAACGAGACAGAAGGTCCTTTATCATTTGCATGGAGACAGTTTTCCATACGGAAGAGTCAACAAGGAATTCGAAATTCCATGAGAGATACTGAAGAACATTTTCCTGAAGCACCATGTCATTTGTACGGACACTATACTCATACAGGGACACTTGGGACCGAAAGGTATTGTCCTGAGGAAGGAACAAAATGAAGATTTTTCCTATCTCCTCCAAAAGCTGCTGCAACTGGTAGATATAGGACAGCAGGTGTAGGCACTGAGCTGAAGACATGGTGACCTCAACCTTGTGTGTGTACAGATACCTGAAAGGAATTGCATGACATGAGATTTATAAACAAGAATATAGCTGTATGGTTTTATTCAATCAGTAGAACTTACCTTAAGAAGCTGGAGACATAGGGATGGCAGGTTTGGCTTATTTCAATTGTGAGATTGTTGGAGCTATTAGTTATATTGAATTGGGGATAGAGAGAGAGAATTAGCCTATGGACACAAATTGTCTTCTGTTCAACTTGATCTCCACTTGAGTCACGGACCAGAATGCTGAAATCGCAGCTGTCTCCGCTATCAAAAAGTTTCCCAAGCTCTTCAGAGAGGCCCAGGCTGTGATCCAGGTTGAATTTACGACTGTCATCCATATCTTTGCCTTAAAAATTTGAGCGACTCAAATCAGATAAAGACCCCAGATCTAACAATAATTCATGCAAGTTTATTTATTTATTTATTTATTACATTTTTTGTCAAAAGCAATATGATTTATGACTGAGAAAGCGAAAGATATACTGGACAATTAACTATGAGATGGCTCACCATTTTCACAGACCACTCCTGCATCCTCTTTGTGAGAACAGTCAGTAACACCCCAGCCTTTAAAATGACAGCTGGACAAAAAATTCTCTGATCCCTTGCAGTTCATATCATCAAGCCAAATAGGGCCAGAACCTAAAACACAGTCCCATTTACATATTTATAGTAATAATCAATTCATTCTGCATGTCTGCAGAAGACAGTCACATTATCCTTAGTAGGATCACAATAAATGGAATTGAATGATCATGTTTACAATCAGGTCTTTTGAACGTTGAACTTGCCTTCTCCATATGTTCCTCCAACTGCAACTGAGACAGCTCCAGGAAAACCGAGCTGCTGACACACTACCTGGGCTTCAGCTAGGTCCCAACCATCATCACAGACTGTCCCCCATTGGTCATCATGGTACACCTCCACACGGCCTTTATTGGGCAGGTCACCTCCCACCAACCTCAATCCACCCTCCACGGCCAGTCTCTTTTTTTGGATATCTACAAATTGACATTATGCAATAAAATTAAGTAATTACACCACATGGCTTTTCTGTTTTTGAAAAACTATGCCTTCTGTGTCATAGATGTTACAGTCCTCTAAATAGTCATCTTTATTTAGAAAATTAAAATTAAAATTTAATTTAAATTTCATTCATACTCATATCAAATTTTAACCTGATTGAAATCCTACAGTAACATACTGACCAAATAGATTCCAGCCATGTGTGGAGACATGAAGAGACAGCAGCATCCAAATGACAAAACAACTTCTAGATGACATCATTTTAGAACACACTGTGTAAACAAATATTAACAACGTAAGCATGATTAAACAAACAAACAAACTTGTAATAAAACTTAGAAAACGTCCAACAAATCTAATATTTAAATGGTTTGATTCTGAGCAAAGGAGCTGTAGCTTACCTTCAGAGCAGGAGAAGGAGTAATGAGACTTTTGTCCCAGTCCACCAGAGTTCATTCAGCACACCAAGCTGCCTTAAGTTTCGTTTCCCAGAAAACATAAGAAAGAAGGTGGGTATGTTATAGAACTTAAGTCTAGCATGTTCAAACAAAATGCTGAGATCAAATTTCATGCTTGAACAAAGACATTTTGGAACTGGGTTGGTCGAAATAAAGCCAGTGAGATCTGTTTTACTGTGTCTTATATTTTACATTCATTTTACTTTTAGCAGTGCATATATTTGTGTGGCATAAAAAAATTTATAAAAAAAAACATGGTGCAATGTTTACTTTTTCCACTACACAGAACTATTTATTAGGTGTTCTTAATTAATAGGCATACATTTTTACGCATAAATACACAAAATAATGGGCTTATTTCTGCTATCTACTGTATGTCAGATATTACAAGCAATATTGCAGTTGTGATTGTGAATGTTGTCATTAATTAGCTATGCTATCTAGACTTCAGTCTCATGTGGAATCACAGCTGTGACAAAAATCTGTATAATCACACTCTTGCTCATGTGACATACTTTTTTTTTCTAAATCAAATCACGTTATATAGCACAGAAATTCTTCTTCTTCTTTTTCTTCTTCTTCTTCTTCTTCTTCTTCTTCTTTCTATTCCTTATTTTTCTGCATATTAGGAATTGTTTAGCAAGTATTTAATGTTTAAATGTGCTGGTTCAAAAACTACTTGAAAAAATTATAGACAACTGTCCTATTTATATACTATGTACAAAGTAGCGGGGGACCTGGAGCCTATCCCAAGAGACTTAGGGGACGAGGCAGGGGACAACCTGGACAGGATGCCAATCCATCGCAGGGCACACACATACACATAAACACACACTTACAGTACTTGTTCAGTCACACAACAGGAAGTTTGGGAGCGCCAGTTAGTCAGCATGTCGTTGGACTGTGGAAGGGAACCAGAGCACCTGGAGGGATCCCACCAAGCACAAAGAGTATGTGCAAACTCCATGCACACGGATCTCGAGGCAGGAATCAAACCTGGACTTTGGAGGTGCAAGGCTATGTACAGTGCTAACCACCATGAATATCAGAAACTTTGTGGTGTAAATTTAAGGAATAAGTCATAAATTTTGAATTTGAGATACATTTGGTGACTACTGACAGACACATCGAACTAACCTGCTTATGAAAATATAAGCTGACTCCAAACTTTCCTTTCATACTTTTCTGAATTTACTGGGTTTTGGGGTCACCAAAGCTCTGGAGTACAGCAGGAAAGAGATTGTTCACCCTTTCCTTTCTAAATCTGACCCACTCGGTCTGTAACCTTTGCCTTGCCCAAATATCATATCCTAACAGCTGCTATTTCTTCATTTCAACATTTACCACTAATCTTCAGTGGTGTAAACTCTTTAGTAACTCTTTTCCTGTGCAGAATTGCACAAACTATTGAAAACCCAAGACATGACCTTCAGGTCTTCTGATGACAAGGGAGCCCTCTGAGATGCAATGTCAAAAGCACAGAATGAAATACGAGCAAGGCTGATACTCTTACTTTCACCAAAAAGTAGTCTGTCTGTCTGTCTGCGGTGGACTGCAGCACCTATCATTAAGTGAATTGAGCAGCTGGCAATTAAGCACATAAAGAGTACATTCCAGTATGCCCACTGCCTTCACCACTCAATAGAAGATGCCTTATCTACTGTCATCTAACTTTTTCGACATACTTGACTACCACTAGTATTAGGATACTGTTCATAAGCTTCAGTTAAGCAACCAACACAATCATCCCACAGTAGAAAAGCTAAACCTGTTGGGTTTGAAATCCTTTCTCTGCAACTTGATCCTCTGACTATGAGACTGTAGTCTGATTGGCAACACCTGTGCTCCACAGGGTTGTGTACTGAGCCCAATGCTGTATGCCTTACTGACTCACGAATTAGAGTTCCAATCACACTGACAACTTTGTTGTTAATACTACGGTAAAGGGTCTTGTAGTAACAATTAGTTAATACCAGGGGCAGAACGGTGCGCCAATTTATTGTTGACTTCAAGAGGCCAGTGTGGAATACTCACCACTGTATATCAAAAGAGCAACTATGGAGAAAGTCTAAAGCTCCAAGTTTGTGTGCACATCAAAACGGGCCACTCCAGAACTCTCAACACCAACCGTCAAGAATGACCACCAGCGCGTTCACCTCATGTGGACATTGAAACCACCTTGCTTGAGGGGACAATAGAGGATGTCCTGTTTGTTATAAAACCTGATCAATTTCAGGTATCGAAACCGTACAGTGAAAAGTGAAAACAACTGAGAAGTTCTTTGGGGTCTTTCTACCAACCACCAATGTCTCTAACTACAACTGCTGCATCTTTACGGCCAGAAACATTGTGGTTAATCCCTCACAACACTGTCATATCCCTTTCACCTAGGCAAGTTGTTAACTGAGGCAGTTAGAATACTCAACACATGGTGGCCAACACATGCTGTGGGACACTTTTATAATTTAAAGGCTCTTTTTTTTCTTCCACCTATCACCCTATATTGATGCAAAACTTCTTACTGTAGTACACGACACAATTTACAGACTTATTTTCCCATGCAACACTGTCCTGTCTAGTTAACCTGCACTTTTTACTGTTCTTTGTATTTATCATCCCCCCCACCTGTCTTACACGGTCTTGTATATGCAGAAACACACACTTAAGTCTCCTGAAGAATTTATATTTATACTTTATGCGTTTATGTGGGAGTGAAAATAAAGACCCACTTGTATTTCTGACTTAATTCTGGATTGAAATAATATTCTGTGGACACACCTTCTAATTCTTCTTATTCTGTGGTCTTTTCTGATTTTTATTTCTTTCTGCATTTGAAAGCAATGCTGAAGCCATCCAAAATATGCAATAATCTCCTTTAAACAGTTGATATCGAGATGTGTCTGCTACTTATTCTATGTATAATGACTTTAATCTGAGGTGCTGGTTGTTGATTGGTGTTTTCTGAGGCTGTTAACTCTAAATGAAGAGATAAGTCTTTGATCTTTTTTGGGATGGTCTTTGTGAGAGCCAATTGCTTGGTAACAGCATTATTAAACAACACTTTTGAGTACCATTGGAATGATTTTAAGCATCTCTTCCATCCACCAGACTGGTAGTTGAATTGGTGAATTCAAAATATTAAATGTAAAGACGATTGTGATTGTATGTGGGAAACCTTGTGAAGGTACAATGTAAAGAGTGAGTTCCTGTCTTGGTGCTAGTGTTCCCAGACCGTGCTCTAAATCTAGCATAAGCCATATTGTGGTTACTGAAACTGAATAAAAATAAACCTATTAATAAACCCATTCATGAATAAATAAATAAATACATTTATAATTTTATTTAGAGTCAATTCAATCAATTATTTTAAATCTGTATTCATTTCATTCATTATTGATTTTCATTTGTTGAAGCAGTGTAAAATTTAGTAGACAAATAACTGTAGCACCTTCAATGAGGCAGCAGCGCCACCTAGTGAAAGATGTATGGTAGACAAGGTTAAAAATATAGTGCGTAGAACTTAACTTTGGTATCTGCATCCCTCACTGCCTTATACTGTATGCATACACATAAATGACTATATTTAATAATTATGTGAATTAATATAATCAAATAAATAACCCCACATCAAAAGTTGTAGTTAAATTCAACCTGTACATTAACGGACACCTGCACACACCCTAGACATCTTTTTCATTTTTGCACATTTTATGGACATTGTATGCATTCATGCATATTTGCACACTCCCTGGACATTTCTATTTAAATTCTATTTAAATTATATGTCAATCTCCACAATAGTTTCTATATTCTCTAGATTTGTACAGCCAAATCTTCTATATTTTGTACAGCTAAGTGTTTTTAATATCCACTATATATTATATTATATTATTATATTTTATAGCAATATTTTTATATAAAGAAGGTCATGACAAAGAAGGCCATGACTCAGGCAAAGCTGCTTCCCTGGCTTAGGAACCTATAATATCTCCCTGTAGAATTGGCACAGTCCGAAGATTGTGCTGGGGTCAAGCACTGTCCCACTGTTTGTGTTCTTCAGGATCATTGGCCTGGTTAATGTGATTGATTGGATTGGTTTAAGATGATAACTTAGCTTGATTAAGATCATGTAGCTTTTACAAGTTCCTAGTAACAGCATAGTTTAACAACACTTTTGAGTACCACTGCAATGACTTTAAGCATCTCTTTTTTTAAATCAACTTTTTTAGTTTATATACAAGATGCAGTAGAAGGTCCATAGAAAAACAACTCATCATCCCTAGACAGGTGCACTATGCAAGATTTCACAAAGCTTTCTCAGACTAATGATAATGATACGGAATGTAAGCAAGAAAGCACCAATCCGTTGAAAGAGAGTTGCCACACAGTCTGAAAGCAGCAGGAACAACAGTTAAACAGAGGACAAACATCAACCAACTGCACTGCAGACATGTACCTACATCACACACAAATAAGAACTCCTGTGCTAAATAAGAAGCACGTCGTGCTAAATAAGAAATCATGTCCAGTGAATTATGGACATGGGAGCATTATGATATGGGCTGCTTCTTGGAAATTTTTTTACTGGGCCATGTCAGTAGAGGACACAAAGTTTGAGATTTGAGTGAGATCCAAAAGCCTGAGACCACTTTTAAAATCTGGGATTAAAAAAAAATTATATGAAAAAAGAAGGTGGCGGCACGATGGTGTAGAGGTTATCTCTGTCGCCTCACACCTCCAGGGTCCGGGTTCGATCCCCGGCCAGGCTCGATTCCCGTCTCTGTGTGCATAGAGTTCGCATGTTCTCCCCATGCTTGGTGGGTTTCCTCTGGGTACTCCGGTTTCCTCCCATATTCCAAATACATGTAGGCTAGGTTCATTGGCATTCCCAAATTGCCCTTAGTGTGTGAATGAGTGTGTGCGTGTGTGTATGTGTGTGCCCTGCGATGGGTTGTCACCCTGTTCAGGGTGTATCCTGCCTCGTGCCCTAAGTCTCCTGGGATAGGCTCCAGGCTCCCCGTGACCCTGAATACAGGATTAAGCGGTAATGACGATGAGTGAATGAGTGAAAAAAAAGGTCTCAGAATTTCAAAATTATAAAAAGAAAGTAAATGTTTTATTAAATATCATTAAATAATTTGTTATATATTTTCTTTCTTTTATCTGTAATGAGGTGCCTCAGTGAAAACAGGCCCCTTGCTTTCACTGGCAAATAAAGCGCTTGTGCTCTGTTCAGCATTTTATGCATTGCCCTTTCTCTAATGAGATTATTTAAATACCCAGTAGCCAGGAGACTGTCTTACAGGGCCACTGAGGAAGGAGTTTATAGTAATCCTACTTATTGTTGTAGGTCAGGAATTTTGTATTATTTCGTTGAGTCTACGATTCATCAACTCAAGCAAAAGCAATACGAAAGACGGGTATAATAATAATAATAATAATAATAATAATGTCTAAAATATCATAGTCATAGGCCAAGAGCAAGGAAAGATTTGAATTAAATGAAAATTCACTAAATACTCCAAAAAGCTAAACAGAAAGATGGTCAATAAATTGTAGCATAAAAATGGATAGATATGTTTATAATGTTAATTTGTATTTTTATCAGTTTTTTTTCACTCTACATTTTGCATTTCAAGCCATTAGAGAACCTCAGAATTCTTCTGCATGATCTCAACTAGACGGTTAAATCTTGGACATAATTGACTCGTCCAACAGGTCAATGATGCCAAACAATTATCAAAGCTTGTTACAGAATGAATAAAGTAGTCCAACATAAGGCGCTTTTCAAGCCTCACCACTATAGGACCACTATGTGGACTTGTGTGTGTGCCCTTGTGTGTAAACGTCAGATCCGAGCAAATTGAATTGAACGCAACCAACTCTGGTTAAAAAGAGTTTCAGACACGGCTTAAAAATCATCAGCCCCTGATAAACGGATCATCAGCAGATGTGTAATGATTGTTTCGGGCTGATTCTGGCTACTGACTTACAGTACATGACGGCTTAAGGTAATAATATTATGCTTCACTGTCTGTGCTGCTTACGTCATCTACAACCCAACCAGCCTTATCTCCTTACTCTAATCCATTCGCATCTTTGCATGCAGACAGTCCACTCAGCATCCGTCGCTTTCATCCATGGGCCTAAAGACTGAGCCTGACTTTATGAATGTGGATGTCTCCAAGTCTGAGCATAAAGCTGGCAGCAAGAAGCCAACTCGTACCACAGGGCCTGGATCTCCCCACAAGGCGCCACCGCGTTTCAAACAGAGATCCACCCGGCAGTTCAAAAGCAAACCACCCAAGAGAGGCGTCATTGGGTAAATTACCATGATTTTTATCATTATGATTTTTTCACTACGTATTTTTACAAATATAGACTTAAGACACCTAAGGCATAGACACCTATTAGAAACCTAAATTTGTAACACTAATATTATACACTATTATACAAATTTTTCATTTGAGTATTTAAATTATTCTTTAAATCAATGAATTAAATGAATTATATTATAGTCATTTTAAGTACTATGATAAAATAAAATCGATGATTGAATCATTTCAACCTCTGCTATCTGTTACTGACAATTTTACCAGGAGCCTTACCAGGTATGTTTTACCAAGGGCTTTTCAAAGAGTTTATGTGAGTCATAAATGTGAATGGGTGTGTTATTTACAGATTTGGCGATGACATCCCTGGAATGGAAGGCTTGGGAACTGGTACGCATTACATGGAAAGCCTCGTTTAACTCCTTCAATCAGCAACAGTGTAAACTCAAGTCTAATACAGATGTTGTTCTTTTTTTGTTGTTGCAGATATCACTGTGATCTGCCCCTGGGAAGCATTCAGTCATCTGGAACTGCACGAATTATCTCAGTATGGCATCATCTAAGAAGAAACTCCTCCTGTTCTACACAGAGTTCTATCTAGTTGTAAGCAGTGGATTTCTACATGATCTGTTCAAAGTTTAGAGAATGAAAAGAGGATCAATTGGAAAAACATAGAAAAAGTGATTATTTTATGGTATGAGACACAAAGTATACTTCCTAGCAGTGGCGGCTGGTCAATACGGGGCGCCGTCCCCCTTAAAGTTAGGCAGAGAAGAATGCTACTTTCACATGTAATTATTTAACATAATAATTATTTATTTTAATAATGAAATAAAGTCATTTAGTTACAATATCCCGCTGTATTTCTTAATAAAATTTATTTGCAATAAAAAAAATCTAAACTGTATCACGTTCATTTGTGTTTGTGTACGCGGGGAGCCGGACAAACATGTGTCTATGTAGGCACGTACATTTTTGAAAAGTATGTGAACTGAGGCTGAGAACTGATTGGATTTGGTCAAATCATCCTTCGGGCGCAGCTTTGTGCCCCCTGAACCCTCCCACTTTTGTTCTTAGCGAATCAATATTGTTTTCAAATATTTGGGCTCATGTGATTGGACCATTCTCAACGAGTCTTTTCCAGCACTTCTTATGGCAACCGGAGCTGCTGACTGGATACGATATGCGTCATGCCTTTATTTCATACTAGTAGTAATGATTCGCAATCACCTGATAAATGCCTATTTACAGGCGAGTATTAAAAGTTGAATTTTAATTTTGTTTGCCCCCCCCTCCCCCACAACTTTTTTTTCACCACTGGATATTAGTCAGGGTAAATAGCCATACTGTAAATAGAGTGTAAACTCTATAAAACTAGAACCCTGAAGATTTTTCTGTCTATGGAAACAGCTAAAAGTACTTTTTAGAATCATATAGAATCATATAATGCAGTGCTTCCATATGAGTCAGGGTTTCATGTTAAACATGTCAAGCCACTGTATTTAAATATTTATTCATAGTAAGTTTGCGACACTGATTTAAAGTTTGAACTCGATAGAATTGATTCAGCTCTTATTTTTACCTTTATCATCTTTATAAATCTGGTTATGGTCATAAATGCTATTAAAAAAAAGATACTGTAATATCAGCTTTAAGTAAGCTACAGTTTACATTTTTTTCTCTACATTACTTCCCCCCCCCTTTTTTTCCTGTTTGTAATTTCTGTGAACAATACACCAAACTATTTCAGCTTGCATTCACACATGCTTTCATGTCATACTTGTAATTCTGAAGACAACAAAGCATTGTAGAGCACGATCAGAACCATATTTCCATTTGTGATGGAAATATGTTTCTGATCACGCTCTCCATTTTAAATGCAGAATTAATTTGTACTTTACCATTAATTATTTTAATGTGAGTCTTATGTGCCGCTCATGCTTTCAATGGAAATTGTTCGTTTTTGAAAAGAAGTTAGTTTTTATTTATTTTGCGAAGTAAATTTTGGTTTTCATGTCTTCAAGTAGTCATATGTGTCGTGTCTTAAATCAGTTAAGTGCTGTGGTTGTGGTGTGTTTGCTGGGCTTATGATGCTTATGAGAACAAGCAAGACCCACAAATCATTAGCAGCACTGAAATGACCAAGCACTGAATAAAGCTCACATTTCATTAAAGTCTGTATGCACCTTTTTCAGTAGTGTAGAAAAGTATGAAATTGGAATACCAACATGTCTTTGGAACAAAAAGTGTCTTTTTTAAATTGTACAACAAATGAAAATCAATGAAACATTGACTGGGAGAAATTTTTAAATTATTTTGCTGTGAGAGTAGTAAAACATATACAGTATAGTATAGAATGTGATATAAGCATATATACAGCAGTAATACTGCTAACTTGTCTGTCTTTTGTACCTTGGATTTCTCAAAGAAATTTCTTCATGCAACATTTTTTTTTTCAATATGCTCGTATTTTGTTCCATTTGATCCTGTCCAGCAAGCGTGTAGTAGTGACCAGTGTGAGGATCTGGACTGAAAGCAGGCCAGCTGTTACTATGCCAATAATCCCAGAGTGTAGGTTGATCCAGCGTGAGATATTGTCCATGCAGCCCCCCAGGAAAATCACACTCTGAGCCGAGAACTCGTCTAGCTGCTGTGCCCCGAGGCCACACTGCGAGTTCCACACTGTACCGTTCTCTAGTGGATCCACGCAGCAGGAAGGAGGCACACCACATGCCTGCACACCTGGAGAGGAGCAATTAAAGTACCTACAACAGAAAGGGTAATAATTTTTCAGAGTGAGGTTATATGTATAATAAGGTACTTATAATAACAGGAAGTTACATGATTACGCTGTAGCAGTGCTTGTGAGTTGACGCTATTGTACCCACATACTGTAAAACGTATTATTATTATTATTAGTAGTAGTAATGTGGTGTGTAATGTAGTGTGTCTCTATCGTAAGTCATTTTGCTGCATTGCATACTCACTGATTGATTTCCCAGTCTCGATAGTTATCCACCCCACAGCACTGCAGCCCGATCTGGAGCTCATCTGTAATAAACCTTAAGTCCAGGTCATCCCGGTAGCGTGTCATGGCTGACAGCATGCCTGAGCGCAGCAGCTCAGTAATCCATCCCTGCATGCTGTAGGCCACAATCACCACCAGAACCTGAGCAGCTACGAGAACCAGCAGTACTGCAGAGAAAGTTTGCAGTAGGCACTGGTTCTCCCTCAGTGCTCCTACACAGCCTGTCAGACAAAGCAGTGAAAGCAGCAAGCCCAGAAAAACTAAAAACAGCATGGGATCAGTGCCAAGGCCATCCAGCTTCTCCTGAGCGAAGGACTCCTTGCTCACAAGACCCCAGAACCCGAGCCCTAAGGTGGCCAGGCCCAGCACAGAGAAGAATATATTGCTAGTGAAGAGGACATATTTCAGCAGAAAGTGAGTCAGATCAGAGGAACTGTGGGTCTGTAAACAAGGAAAGGTCCAGGATGACAGTTTGTCATTGCTTGATGAGCTTGAATCTGTCACCAGATTTTGAACGCCATTCCTAGTTGTTACCTAGGATATGTAATGGTTGTAAAATCTTTAATCATTTACAAAAAGAGACTCTTAAACATGACAAAGAACACTAGATATTATAATATAATACAGTAGTTATTGTATTATTATATATTATACAACAGTTAGTTCTGACTGAGTGGTGTGATTGGATGAAAGGCTTTGTATGAATGGTGATTATAGACGGTAACCGCACTGGCACAAATTTCAAAGTAATTAATGACTTCTTACTGTAAAACAAGAAACAATACAAGGATTTTGCTATAAAATTTGCAAAATCATGAACACATCATATAACACTTTTTATAACCTTTTCACTTTAATTCACTTAATACATGAAAAAAAAATCTGTCTACAAAAAAAAATAATTGACGATTTTCATGGGACTGAACATTAGCCTTATTTTGTATTATTACACCTAACAGCGGTAGAAAGTGACAAGATGTTACCTTTGATATGAGTGGTTTGGTCACATCATCTTGTATTTCTGACCTTGGCTTCCACAAAAAAGGAATCTTTCTCGAAAGCCAGATGAAGCTCATCTCATCTTGCTGGTATGGGACCCTCTGTTCCCACCTGCATGCAAGTTAAAGGGAGAGCTTGCAAAAGAGAGAGACCGTATAAAAGAGTCTAGCTGAGATTGTGATCATTCCTGCATCATGTGAGAGTCACAGTGCTGGGATTAGAGAAAGAGTGTGTGTATGAATGAGATCTTGTGACTTTTTGTTCAGTCATTGACCAGTTCAACAAAACAGAAAGTGATCTTTTCAGGAAATGAATATATGACAGAATGGGATACAGTGAAAACCACAGCCACGAGGATTTAAGAAATGCAAAAACATTCTTTTTCAATAATCTAATAATTCTTTAAACAACATGTCGATTGACACAAGAAGGCTTCTACATTTCATCCCTGTTTCTGAAAATACTCAACTACTGATCAGACTTGACAAATTATATGGCAACACCTGAAGGAAATATTTCAGAAATACACAGAGCTGCATCAATAAATCTGTCACCTGTGACATCTGAAGGAATTTGGGCAACTAGAATTTCTTCCAAAACGTTTCTCACTCACTGGCGTGCTGTGGGATCAGCTGCAGCTCTGACAAAAGAAATAGACATTCACACAGTCAAATAGAAAGCATCTAGCTAGGATCAGTTTATGCTTCTTTATACTTATTCCACATATGGTACACAGGCAGAACGTTTTCAGACCCTGTCAAGTTTTCCATGCACAATACTCCACAATGACAAAGTAAAAACAGGTGTTTTGTTTTTTATTTATAAAAAAAAAAAAAAAAAAAAAAAAGACAGAAATATCTGATTTACATAAGCATTCAAACATTTTCTTCTGACACTTGCAACTGACCACTGGTGCATTCCACTACAATAATTTTTTTTTAGATGCTTCTGCAACTTGATTAGTGTTCACCAGCACAGGGAGAACACCATTTTCTTACTTTCACTTCCTGGAAATGTTTAAGCGGCTTTCGACCATGCTTGGGAAACCAAGGAAGTTGAGGTGCAATTACTTTCAATTCGGTAGGGAAAACAAAGAATGGTGGAATATGAACTGAGTGTACTCACCTTGGGTGCAAAAAGTGGCTGGAATGACCTCTTCTGTAGAATGGTGCGTTTCACAACTGAAACATAATTGCCAAATTAGTATGTCGTGACAAGGGAAAAACCTTGGATGCACTAATTGATCTGATTATTCATCTAGATTCTTTGATGTCTTATGGAGCGGCCCTCATTGAAGCCACCAGTCTTTCGCTATCATTAACCAATGGAAAGGTTAAAAACAGCCAAAATTGAGCGAAAAAAGGAGCAGCTACGCTAATGTTGTGGCAGAAATCAGCATGTTACTGCAGATTGCAAAGTGAGAAAGACAGAAGAAGGAAGCACAAGTCTGAGTGGTCCGAAACTGCTACTCATACTAGCCCAGGGAGCACTCTTTCCTACCCTCACACAAAGCCTTTTTGTTTCAGCATTGATCGACTTTGGGGCATCGGGGGAAAGTGTGGAAATTCATGGACTAGAACACAGCTGAAGAATATCAAATCCCTTTGATCCCCCTGCAACAACTTTTGCATATTGAAGCTCTGGTTGGAGATGAGTAGACACATAACACATCACATAACACATTATTTCTACTTTGGGTAGGTGCACAGTCAAAGTGATTCTGGGCTTCCGTTGGATGCAAAAAGCATGATATCCAGGAAATAAAAAGACATTACACAATGGTCCATGATGTGTAACGAACACTGAATCATGAAACTAGCCCTTGAGGTAGCATCTGCGTCTGAATCATAGAATAGGGCACTGTGATTAGTATCCACTTGCAATATAAGGATATTCCTTATAATAATAAAGGAATTTCATGCCAGCCTCCCAGTCACCTAGAACCATGGCTGAGAAGGAGACCAAGAGGAAGCATAGCTGGATGTAGCACCATTTTTGGGGAGGAGTTACCCATTAGCAAGGGTCTCAAGAAAACCTACAACTCCGAGCATTCATGCTCCAAATCATGTTCTGACACAACTTACTCAGCACAGAGTACAGGTCCTTCTAAAAAAATTAGCATATTCTGATGAAGTTCATTATTTTCTGTAATGTACTGATAATCATTAGACTTTCATATATTTTAGATTCATTACACACAACTGAAGTAGTTCAAGCCTTTTATTGTTTTAATATTGATGATTTTGGCATACAGCTCATGAAAACCCAAAATTCCTATCTCAAAAAATTTGCATATTTCATCCGACCAATAAAAGAAAAGTGTTTTTAATACAAAAAAAGTCAACCTTCAAATAATTATGGTCAGTTATGCACTCAATACTTGGTCGGGAATCCTTTTGCAGAAATGACTGCTTCAATGCGGTGTGGCATGGAGACAGGCAGCCTGTGACACTGCTGATGTGTTATGGAGGCCCAGGATGCTTTGATAGCAGCCTTAAGCTCATCCAATGTGTTGGGTCTTGTGTCTCTCAAGTCAAGTCAAGTCAAGTAGGCTTTTATTGTCATTCCAACCATATACAGTTAGTACACAGTGAAACGAAACAACGTTCCTCCAGGACCAGGGTGCTACATACATGCAACAACATAAATTTACAACATACATTTTACATTAAGTTACTCTAAAAGAAGAACTATCAATATTATACAAAGATACACAATAGACAAAGTGCACGTGCAAATGTGCAAACAAAGAGGTACATGACAGACACAACAATGTAAGACACAACAGTACTTTTTTGATGAAGGATGAATTGAGGTAGAGAGCAGCAGTAAACAATTTACATTGACAAGAGTATTTTGTGCAAATAGCAATAAATATTGTGCAAAAAAAATTGTGAGGAGCAGCACAGGTAGGTAGATATGATCAGATTGAGATGGATGTATATCAGTGTAATTGTGCATGTGTGTATATCAGTTCAATCCAGATGTTATTTTAGTTCGTCTGAGTGATTTTTGTGTGTGCGTGTGTGCATGTGTGTGTGTGTGTGTGTGTGTGTGTGTGTCAGTCCAGTCCCTTTGTGTTTAGGAGACTGATGGCTTGCGGATAAAAACTGTTTCTCAGTCTGGATGTGAGTGCCCGAATGCTTCGGTACCTTTTTCCAGATGGCAGGAGGGTGAAGAGTGTGTGTGAGGGGTGTGTCAGGTCAGCCACAACTTTCTCTTCACAATATCCCACAGATACAGATCAGGAGAGTTGGCAGGCGAATTGAGCACATTAATACCATGGTCAGTAAACCATTTACCAGTGGTTTTGGCACTGTGAGCAGGTGCCAGGTTGTGCTGAAAAATGAAATCTTCATCTCCATAAAGCTTTTCAGCAGATGGAAGCGTGAAGTGCTCCAAAATCTCCTGATAGCTAGCTGCATTTACCCTGCCCTTGATAAAACACAGTGGACCAACACCAGCAGCTGACATGGCACCCCAGACCATCACTGACTGTGGGTACTTGACACTGGACTTCAGGCATTTTGGCATTTCCCTCACCCCAGTCTTCCTCCAGACTCTGGCACCTTGATTTCCGAATGACATGCAAAATTTGCTTTTATCCAAAAAAGTACTTTGGACCACTGAGCAACAGTCCAGTGCTGCTTCTCTGTAGCCCAGGTCAGGCGCTTCTGCCGCTGTTTCTGGTTCAAAAGTGGCTTGACCTGGGGAATGCGGCACCTGTAGGCATATGTGGCACCTGCTTACAGTGCCAAAACCACTGGTAAATGGTTTACTGACGATGGTATTACTGTGCTCAATTGGCCTGCCAACTCTCCTGACCTGAACCCCATAGAGAATCTGTGGGATATTGTGAAGAGAAAGTTGAGAGACGCAAGACCCAACACTCTGGATGAGCTTAAGGCTGCTATCGAAGCATCCTGGGCCTCCATAACACCTCAGCAGTGCCACAGGCTGATTGCCTCCATGCCACGCCGCATTGAAGCAGTCATTTCTGCAAAAGGATTCCCGACAAAGTATTGAGTGCATAACTGACCATAATTATTTGAAGGTTGACTTTTTTTGTATTAAAAACACTTTTCTTTTATTGGTCGGATGAAATATGCTAATTTTTTGAGATAGGAATTTTGAGTTTTCATGAGCTGTATGCCAAAATCATCAATATTAAAACAGTAAAAGGCTTGAACTACTTCAGTTGTGTGTAATGAATCTAAAATATATGTAAGTCTAATGTTTATCAGTACATTACAGAAAATAATGAACTTTATCAAAATATGCTAATTTTTTGAGAAGGACCTGTATAAGCAGAAAGTTGAAAGTTATGAAACATATATTTTTAAACTGGTATTGGACACAACAATCCTCATTCCTGACAAAGAGCACCAATGGAAGAGATTTGGAATACCCAACAATCTTTGCAGATCTGACCGTATAGCAAAACCAAGTAACTGGGGATGAAGGGCCTTTGACTGGGAGCCAAGGGGTTATTATAAATTCATTTCAATTCAATTTTATTTGTATTGCGCTTTTAACAATTGTCATTGTCGCAAAGCAGCTTTACACAATCAAAAGAATTATTTAAGTTTGTATGAAATGTGAATGTGTATGAATCAAAATGGTCAGATAGTCCCTGATGAGCAAGCCGAGGGCGACAATGGCAAGGAAAATCTCCCGGTGATGGGAATAGGAATAAACCTTGAAAGGAACCGGACTCAACAGGGAACCCATCCTCATTTGGGTGAAACAGAAAGCAGGAATTGACCTGCATTCATAAAGTGTGTTAGGTGGCAGGCAGTTCAGTATAACAGTTGATGTTAATTTATGTTATGTTAAGATGGAGTCCAGTGAGTTATTGGAGGCTCAGGTAGACTTGTAGGAAATTCCAGTCCTGAACTACTGAGTGATTGCAGCCAAGTCAAGTCCTCAGAGAAACCACTGTCAACATCAGTTGAGGCCAGAACCGTCTTCATGCTAGAGCGAAACCGTCCCCAGACACCACACGCATCCCAAAGACACCACACAGGCATCCATACGATGAGATCTCCAACCAGAAGCAGGGCACCAAGACAAGTCAGACAGGTCCAGAGGGTAGAGGGGGTCTGGATCACTGGCAGCTCAGGAACAACATGTGTAGCTCGACAGGGAGAGGGAAAGAGAGAAAGGGAGAGAGAAAGAGAGAGAAGAGAGGAGGGAATAGCAGAGTAGAGATAACAGTTGGGTATGATCACAGTCACATATTATAAAAAGTGAATGTATATTTAGTGTAGAGTGCAAGCAGGGACTCTGGCACGACTAACTATGATAGCATAACTAAAAGGGACAGCCAGAAGGAAACACAGATATGAGGGCTCCCTGAGATGTAAAGCAATCAATCACCTCACTGTCAACAAACCTGAGTGATCAATGAGAGTAGGGAAGTCAGCATCCAAACATACCAGTTCACCATAATACTCTACGTCCATGATTCCCCCAGATCTGCTCCTTTACCTAAGGCAAATCTATTTACAAAAATGCTTGGCTAAATAAATAGGCCTAGACTTAAACACTGAGACTGTGTCTGAGTCCCGAACACTATGAAAAAGCTCTGCCCCTTGCTGTAGTTTTCATAGTACACGGTACTGACAAGCAGCCTGCATCCTTTGATCGAAGTAGGCATGGCGGATTGTAAGACACTAGCAGTTCACTCAGATACTGCGGAGCGAGACCATTTAATGCTTTATATGTCAAAAGTAGTATTTTAAAATCAGTGCGAAATTTCACAGGGAGCCAATAAAGTGTAGATAAGATAGGGGTGATGTGCTCATATCTTCTGGTTCTAGTGAGGACTCTTGCTGCTGCATTCTGAACTAACTGAAGCTTGTTTATGCACCTAGTTGAACAACCAGACAGTAAGGCATTACAATAGTCCAACCTAGAGGTGATAAAAGCGTGAACTAATTTTTCTGCATTATTTAGTGACAATATATTTCTTATCTTGGCGATATTTCTGAGGTGAAAGAAAGCTGTCCTGGTAATATTATCGACATGTGCTTCAAATTAAAGACTGGAATCTATAATCACACCAAGGTAGTTTATTTTTGCACTAGATAGAACAGAAAGGCCATCTAAAGTTACAGTGTGATCTAAAATATTGCTTCTAGCTGCATGCGTCTTATGACTAGAACTTCTGTCTTATTAGGATTAAGCAAAAGGAAGTTAATTAGCATCCAGTCTCTTATATTCTTTACACATTTCTCAACTTTATTAAGCTGGTTTTTCTCATCTGGTTTTGATGAGACATATAACTGAGTGTTGTCAGCATAACAATGAAAAACAATACCATGCTTACGGATTATGTTGCCCAGAGGAAGCATGCAAAGGGAAAAAAGCAGTGGGCCTAAAACCGAACCCTGTGGAACACCAAACTCCACTAGAGAACATGCAGAATAATCACCATTTAAATCTACATACTGATAATGATGAGTCAAATAGGAGAGGACTGTTCCCTTAATTTGTACTAAATTTTCTAATCTGTCAAGGAGAAGACTATGATCAATGGTGTCAAAAGCTGCACTGAAGTGTAGTAACACAAGCATAGTGACGCAACCCTGATCAGAGGCCTAAATCCTGACTGATACAGTTTGTGTATGCTATTTCTATGTAGCTGGTGTGGTTTGATATCGGCCTGTAATTAATAATTTCTCTATAATCTCTAATAATTTTTCTTTTAACTGGAGCTACATTATCTAAGGTATAACTAAAAGAATGTCGACTCTAAATATTCAGTTGCCTGATCGTGTCTTGTGGGGTCAGATTAACACTTTGTCTACAGAAATGACTAGGTTTGAGAAGAAATCTGCAAATTCACAAAGAAGTTCAGAGTACGGCCCTGGGGATCTGTAAATGATAATTAGCGGGATCGACTGAGGAGTCTCAATATTTGTAGCTACACTTGTTATGTTACTATGGAGAACTTCAAATGCATTAAATTTGTGCATTTAGTTATTGTGCGATTCAGATTATTATTGTAAATAACTTGACGCCTCCACCTCTACCAGTTAGCTGTGGCCGGTGTGTCTAGCTGTATCCAGGTGGATTAGCTTCATTTAAAGCTACGTACTCATCTTGTTTAAATGAAATCCCTAGACTTACAGAAGGACAACCATTACTGTGGAACTCTATCGATCATGCCTGTATGTTAGAGTTGCTATTCCTCAACACATGACAGCCTGCTAGAAGTCTGAATGAAAGAACACAAAGGACTCTCAGACCATGAGAAACAAAATCCTCTGGTCTGATGACACAAATATTAAACTATTTGGAATCAGGGAATCAGGCACTACACATAACATTATCAATACCATTCCTAACAGTCAAACACTGTGGTGGTGCATCATGCTGTGGGAATGTTTTTCTGCAACTTGGAATGCAAGACTAATCAGTATAGCGGGAAAAGGGATGGATAAAAATAAAGAGCTATCCTGAGTGAAAACCTTCAGAGTGCTAAGGATTTCAGGATGGGCCAACAACCCAAAGCATATGACCAGGAAAACTCAGGAGTGGCTTCAGAACAACTCTGTGAAAGTCCTGTAGTGGCCAAGAGTTCAGACCTGAACACAGTGTCTGTGGAGAGACCTGAAAATGGCTGTGCACAAAGCTGTCCATGCAACCTGGGCAAGCTTGAATAATTCTGCCAAGAAGAATGGAAGGACCATCTAAAAGAAAGGTGTCGTGGGCATCATTCACAAGCAGACTTCAGACTCATTTGAGGTCATTGCTGCCATAACTGTAATATGTATACACTGTATATGCTGAGTGTGACACTTTCTGTAAGCACTGTACTATACTGGTTACAAAGTAAAATGAAAAACAAAATCTCACCTCTCACTGTGTATTAAATACAATGAAGAAATGGAAAAAAAAAGCACAAAATATGTACTTAAAGTTGCATCTACATTGTTATAAGCAAACATTTCTGTGAGGTGTTACTGTTATACATTATGTAAGAAACAGACCACAATGAGGCAATGAATCATAATCATCAACAAAGAATGGAGTATTACAACAAAAAGCTTCAAGAAATAAACAAGTACACGTGTTTAATCAGTGTGTGTGTGGGTAGCCAGAAAAAATAATGTAATAGAATGAGCACATAAATACAAACCTTCAGTTTGAATTATTGTCAGAGCTGCTTTTACAGAACATTAATTAAAAACATTCTGACCCAACAGAAATGAACACTGCTTAGGTATAAACAAATATAATAAATTCATTAACTTTGTAGCCTTTTAAATTTCTCAGGATTGATGCAGTCTGAAGTTTCCCTGTTAACACACACCAGCAAGACTTCCATATAAGCACTGTATTTTTAAAATATAAAATCATCATTGACCCATGCTGTGTTGCCGGGTTTTAGGGGGTTTTAATTAAATTCCTTTGTGATTATAGCATGTCTCTAATCGTTCTAATTTCAGTCCATATCTGTCAGTTCTAATAATGTTTAATGAAAACAATCTGCTTTCACTCCTGACTTTTTAAGTCTCCAGCTTTTTTTTTTGCAGCCAGAATATTCTAGTTATAAATAAATAAATAAACCCACAGATCCCTTTATGTAGACAATATATGTATTTTTAAACATTCCACAAACAACCAGTTCCCCTGTGTTAAAACATGTACTGGAAATATTTCGGATCATTTTAGTCATTTTTATATAATAATAATAATAATAATAATAATAATAATAATAATAATAATAATAATAATAATAATAATAACTACAACAACCAAAACAACTGTGATATTGGTTGCTAATGTCTCAATTACCTGACTTCACAAACTCCACTTTAAGAATTGCACAATATTTATACAATATCTTTCAGTCATTGCATACATCTTTACATGGATCCTTTTTTGTTGGCTACATATCCAGACAGGCAGGCTATCCAGAGGAATCCGGGTCTTGGCCGTGGCCTTAACACAACACACATATTGAAGAGGATAGATCCAGTAAATTTTAGGAATTGGCCAAAAAAATGTCCTTCAGAGTGACTTTTCTGAGTTCTTACCTCAACTGTGTCCCCAACCAGTTCCAAAGCTCCTATCCATTTAATTAATCGACCACATGAGTTCAATTCAGTGGTGTAAGTCAGTGTTTTATATTATGATCTCTGTTTTTATATTCATTTAAAAAAAATAATTATATAACACAGTAAGTTTTAGTAAGTTATTTCTACATGCTTAAATAAATGGGCAGTGCAGAAGATGGTGTTTGCTCTGACATGCCATCTAGTGGAGGTCCAGGAAAACAACACAAAATAAAGAACCACAGACGAGTGACACATTAGAAGTAAAACCACCCATGATGATGGGTTGTAACTCTTCCACTACTCTGTGTTATAATGTCAGTACTAAGTGTATTGAAAAGACCTTTAGTACAAAGTTTTAGCTGTAATTCGAAAGGCACCAAGGGAAGTGAATGATAGCAATCTTCAAGGTATCCGTGTGGTAATAGTCACAACAACATTGTGGCAATCCTTGGTAGCAGTGAGTGACTCGCAGTTAAGCAGGGGTTTAGATACTAAAGGTAAAAATTCCTAATTAAGATGCGTTGTCTAAACTACTGCTATATATTACTTAATTTCACATTTATTTATCAATTCACTCGTTCTCTACACTGCTTATCCTGTACAGGGTCGCAGGGAGCCCGGAACCTATTCCAGGTGACTTGGGGCACAACTGGATGAGGTACCAATCTATCTCAGGGAACAAGCACACACAATCACACTCATTCACTCACCTTCTATTCTGCTTTATCCTGTGTACTGGGTCACACAGGGCCTGAGCTCTATCCCAGGAGACTTAGGGCACAAGCTCCCAGATTGATAGATTTGCCTAAACAATTTTAAGTATAACAAACTCCTGACAAAACAACTAAAAAAAGTAAAATCAACCATGCTTTGCCTCCAGAAGATCATAACTGATAAATAAATATATCCAGAATCAAATGTAATCTTTTTAGGGTTTCTTTCCACAGAGGGTTCCATGCAAAATGTTTATGTCTTAACTATCCAAAGAGCCCTTCAAATGGTTTTTATTTTTATTAGGTTCTCTCAAATGGCCTGTTCCCACACCCCAGCCAATTAGGTCCTTTTTTGGGAGATTTGTCACTTGATTTATCATTTGAAATATATGTAAGGCAGATGTGTGGAAATCTTCTTTTTCTTAAACTCACTTAAATTAAACCCATCTGCTGAAGGTGCTGAATGTTGATGCACAAATTTCACTATATTATCCTGCTGGTAATCAGCTTTTCATTCACTGACACAAAAATTAAAGATCAAAGTCAAAATTTTGGAGACAGATCAGATAAAATAATATTTATGCATATGAGTACACATAGGAAAGTTCTAGGTCAAAGAAGGATGAATTGTGTAAACAGCAGTTAATTTATTTGACAGTAATTACTTCACCTGCATGTGGATCCCTGCTTTCTGTTTTGGAGTTCAGATTTCTGGAAAACCGATTGCCTCAACTTTGTATGTAAAAAAAAAATCCCTTTACAATGCTTTGTAAAAATGCACTGCATATTGTAGACTACATTTACCATACTCCTACCATAATCCTTTATTTCACTGCCGAATTTGCTACCGACATCTCCAGATATGAAATTGGTTGTTATGATCTGTACCAATTCGGTTAATTTTTTGATACGTAGCAGAGTTACATTGAGCCGATAAAATTACACAAATTCATAAGGACATGAAAACAATCCTACAAAGGAACATGATAACATTTCAATAGTGAGCATGAAAGGAAAAGGAAAGGAAATGAAAAGGAATACTAACGACGCTACAAACTATCACAGACCATTACCGAGGTGTTAACAATATGGTAATGACCTCATAACGTTCCTTAATAGATAGATGTCGACCTATTGGCATTGGTGGAATTGGACATATGTCAGATGCTCAGCTATTTAATGACAGTGAGCTGAAGGAGTGCATAGAGGACGGTAACAAACCCACCACCAGAACCCATGACAAATTATGACAAGCCTATGCCTTATTTTAACCTCGGTGATGACGCTTTTGACTTGAGAACTTATTTGATGAAGTCCTACAGTAGGCGTGGACTTAAAGATGAAGAGCTTGTGACCAACTGCAGGTTATCTAGGAGGAGACGTGGTTGTGGAGAACACCTTTGTCATCTTTGCTACTTTATCATAGGAGCTCCATTAATATGCACACTGAATGTTACCTTAGTGATTTTCCATGGATCCATACTAACTGACAGTACAAATGTCTGTCACAAAACCAGCTGGACAGAACATCTTGCTCTTTTTTTTTTTTAAGAATGATCGGCATAACTTCAAACCCGTCCAGCATGTGAATGGTTACTGTCACTAATAGACACGTGATGAACGCTATAAAGGATGATTAGATGCAGCCTCTATTCTTTTTTTTCTGATTACAAAATAAGATGTGGCAAACATATGCTGCTGAATTTAAACTTCTCTATTTGCTACACAATGCCTATGCCTTTTGTTCAGTGCATACCAATAAAAATAAAGATAATTAAATATTATGATAATAAAAAAAATGAATAATAAAGGATATAAGCCTTTTATAAGCATTACCTTCATGATAAGGTCAGTAGAAATTGTGGCAGTCAGCCTTCCCCCAAGTCCCAGTTCTGTTGTGGAGATATCCTGGCCGAAACAATCGACTGAATCCAATATTGAACTTGTGATTGAGGATATATGAAATGTCAGAATATAGAATTTAGCCTAAATCTGGAACCAAGTTACGCCTGGCAAGATATTAGGAACAGTTTTGGCACTCTGCTTCGGACTATTCATCATCCAAAGCTCTCCTCTCTCTGGAACTGGCAGGAGGAGACTGTTAATAAGGAAAAATCAGATCTTGACTACAATAGCAGTTGAAATGTTAAAGCATTTAATTTCTTTGAGAATTTTCTTCTTCAGCAAAGTTGCCTGACCATGTTTGGGTCACTCTATAAATTAAATAGGCTATGTATTGTAGACTATTTGGAAAGGTTATGTAGGCTACCATGTATCATGGAGATCACAGAGATATGTGCTGCTCAGTTAAAATTGTGATTTTTGTTTTTATTTAATTTTAACTGATTTTAACTAATTTTAAACTGAGATTAAAAGACACTGACCTATTAAATAGCAGAGGACAGACCAGGAAAAAACACTATTAACAAAATACCTTAGGCAGTGGAAGACTGGTCATTAGGAAGTTTGGGAATTTTGCCAGTGGTCCATTCACCGATGCTAATATATCCATTCCCTGCTTCTCATTAGTCTAGTCTGCTAAATTGTAATTATTTGTCCTCTTTTTTTTTAATGGAGACATGGATTTGCTGGAGAAAATACTGAAAAGTTTTTTTAAATTTATTTTTTTGGTAAGACTACAAATAACTGTATTTCTGGTTTTATTTAGGAATATGACTACTGACTACTGAAATTTAAAACCTTAAACTACAATATGTATTGAAATTCTATAATGTTAAGTTAGAAAACTTTCACTGGATACATGAAAGTTATCCAGAAACAAGCACTGATAGAATCAATTGCAAAGAATGAGAATTAAGAATAGAGTCTAATAAAATATCACTGGATAAATCATACATGTAACATGAAAACAAACAAACAAATCCTGACTCAAATGAGAAAGCTGAAACATGGTTATTGTAATACATATTTATTGTATTTGAATTTGTTAGTACTAACACATATGACTGTCTTCATCAGCCTTGTTTATTTTTTCATGGGAATCTGAAAGGATGCTGTAATCAGTAAACTGCAGATTGCATAAACTGAATACTGAGCTGGGAGCATGACAGTCACAATAATTTTCCGTAACTTCAAATGATAATAACAATGCAGCTATCAGTCTAAAACATTAAGTCTGCACATAATCAGTAAAGGAAAGCAATTAATTATATTATTTTTATTTGTAACTTTTTAAGGGGGTGGGGGGGCTTCTAAGCAGCTATAGAAGATGGGGTGATAAACTGACATACCATGATATCATGATTGTGATAAACTGAGATATCATGGGTGTTCTGGTATCTCACTCACTGGTAAAAAGTGTTTGGCACTTTCAGTGTGTATGCACATGTAAATAAAATTATGTACTCTTTTTCTGTGTTGTTACTTCTGCCTTTTTGCTGCCTGACTGAAGGTTCTCTCACTATTATTGTTATGTTGTGACTGAGAGCATGTGCTATTAGCACGCTGGGTGGTTGTACAAAGAACCCTTATGCAGAGCGTCAGAGGAAAGGCTGTGTGTGTGAGCTGTGGGAGTGCTTGGTGAAAACTTTTCAAGAATGTTTTCCCCGTTCTGAGATAACGTGGGTTCATTAATGAATCTAAATAAACTCGAACACAAATCCCTCTCGAAGCAGGTCTAATCCTTATCTTTTCTTTTTATTTATTCTCTTTTCCCTTTTTCATTTTCCAGTTTTCTTTTCTCTTCTTCTTTTCTATTTTTTCTCTCTCTCTTTCTTTTCCTTATACCGGAGCAACGTTCCCCAACCTGGTGCTTCCTAAACGTCCGCACGTCTACTGCTTTGTCTTGGGGGCTTATATAGACATGCGTCCAGGTGTCATGCATTGTTCCTAATTGCCATTATTGGAGCATTGCCTAATAACAGCATAGGGAGTGGCCAGGGGTCTGCCTGACTAGAAACCTGTGGAGCAGCTGACTGTGGGTTTGCCTGTCGCAAAACCCGCGACGTTACAGTAGTCCCCCTCTGTGAATGGTTCCCGATGTTCCCATCCCAGCAGCCTGGTTGTTCCGGATCTCCCTGATTAGCTTGGGATCCAGTATGTGTCGGGCTGGAACCCAGGAGTACCTCTGGTGGGTTCCAGTTCCTCTGGGCCATACTCTTCCTAATCCACCAAATACTAGGTGGCCCCCTGGACACGTCGCGTGTCTAGAATATGCCTAACCATATATGCAGGACCCCCATCCATAATGCGAGGTGAGGGTGGGTTTGGGAGTGGTGGATCGGGTGTCCTGCACAGGAGTGGCTTTAACCGTGAGACATGAAAGGTGGGGTTTATTCTCAATGAGCGGAGGGTATGCCACTTTCATTTTCTTTACCACCTTAAACGGACCAATGTACCATGGGGCCAACTTCTTTGCCTCCACCTTCAGCGGGAGGTCCTTGGTGGATGACCAGACCCGCTGTCCTGGCCGAAGCTCGGGTCCCTTCTGCCTTTTCGCGTTAGTTGTGCAAATTACCCCAACGAATTACCCCAACCGGCACTCAAAAGGGGACCCTCTTTGCCTTCTTGTTTGACTCGAAGTGAATGCGTGATGAAAGACTAGCCCCGTTTAGGCTACAGAAAGTCTTCCGAAAATGGCTGGCAAACTGTGGTCCACCATTTTGAAACCAGGTCGAGGGGAAGACCATGAAGATGTACCACCTGCTGTAATATTAGTTGTGCAGTTTCCTTTGCTGATGGGAGCTTTGGAAATGGGATAAACTTGCAGGCTTTGGAGAAGTGATCAACCACAACAAATATCATAGTGTTTCCTTTGAAGGGAGACATGTGACAAAATGAAGGGAAAGGTGGGACCATGGTCGCGATGGTCACGATGCGTGGCTCCTTATTTTGCACACATATGGGGCAAGCTGTTACATAGGCCTGAACATCTTTGACCATGGGCCTTTTGACAAAGGGCATGAGGTCGGACTGTGACCAGCACATATAATTTGCCTGGGCCCCCCCCCCCACCTGGATCCGGCTCCTCTTATTGGACCTGAAGGATCTCTTGTTCAATTGCCCAGCACACTGGGGCTACAATACGCAGGGCTGGTATTATGGGCTCAGGGACTGCCTCCTGAAATGGGGGGTCCGTGACAAGGCGTCCGGTTTCAGGTTCTTAGAGCCTGGTTGTCGTCAAACCTGGTAAAGAAGAGGGACCACCTGGCTTGCTGAGGGTTGAGGCGTTTAGCTGACTGGATGTTCGCTAGGTTCTTATGATCTGTCCAAATGAGAACCTGGTGTTTGGCCCCCTCTAACCAGTGCCTCCATTCTTCTAAAGCCAAGTTTATGGCCAGGAGTTCCCGGTCCCCAATGCCATAATTTCTCTCCACCAGCATCAGACGATGCGAGAAATAGGCTACTATAAATTAAGACCTCCAGATTGGGCAATTGTAGGACTGGCGCAGTGGTGAGCTTGGCCTTAATGGCGTCAAAAGCACATTGGGCTTCAGTTATACATTTAAAACCCCTGTGGTCTTTCTTAGTGAGTATGCTGAGTGGGGCTGCCAAGGTACTGAAGTTCCTGACAAAACGACGGAAGAAATTAGCAAACCCCAGAAAGCGCTGGATGGCACGAAGCGATATAGGCCGTGGCCATTCTGCCACTGCATTTATCTTGGCTGGGCCCATGCGAAGGTGCCCACAGGACACTACGAAGCCCAGGAAGGAGGTTGTGGTCACATGGAACTGGGACTTCTCCAGCTTGATGAACAAATTGTGCTGCAGGAGAAGCTCTATGACCTGTCGCACTTGAACAGTATGCTCCATTAGGGAGTCACTAAAAATGAGAATGTCATCCAGGTAGACTAATGTAAAGTGGTTTATCTTCTCCCGGAGAACCTCATTTATGAACCTCTGAAAGACAGCGGGTGTATTCATGAGGCCGAAGGGCATAACCAGGTACTCATAAAGGCTTGCGGGTGCAATGAACGCTGTTTTCCATTCATCACCTGCCTTTATGCAAATTAGATTGTACGCGCTGCAAAGGTCCAATTTTGTAGCGGTCCTTTATCGTCACAGCATTCAGGCCCCAGTAATCAATACAGGGATGGCGCTCCCCATCTGCTGGAGAAGTGGAAGGCCAGATGAATCCTAATGATAGCTCTTTCTTTATGTACGTCTCCATTGCTACAGTAATTGCTCCGGAGGCGATGAGTAGAACAGACTGCCCCTGGGTGGAGTAGCTCCTGGGAGCAGATTAACTGCACAGTCAAAGGGCCTTTGGAGGGTGTAGTCTTTGGGCTTCCCTTCATGCATTCCCTTAAGGTCCCATCCCCTTCAGGCAGCTCTGGGAGCACTGGGACACCCAAATGGAGACAGACCAGGTCGACCAGTCAATCCTAGGGTTGTGTTGCTTAAGTCAGGGGAACCCTAACACTAACTGTAATTCTGGTATCTGTGTTACCCCAAACGACAAGCGTTCAGTGTGCCACCCAACCCGTAATACAACTGGGCCCGTTTGCTGGGTGATGGGTCCTGATTTAAATGGCTGTTCATCCAAGGATCCAATGGGAATGGGGGAGGGGAGTGGGTTGACTGGCATGCCAAGTCTTTGACCTAGCTGGCAGTCTATAAAATTACCTGCTGCCCCAGAGTCAACAAATGCCTCCAAGTAGGTCTCCTGAGCCCCATTCCAAGAGACCGTGGCTGACAGGAAGAGCCCTGCATGATGGAGTTCCGCCCTTCGAGTCACTACTAGGCCCCCTCTCTGCCCCTTTGGCTGTTCGCCCGGTGGGGCTGGCCAGTGCCGGTGACCAGTCCCGCCACGCCCAAAGTGGGTGTCTTAGCGACCGTGTGTGATGCCATCCAGGGCAACAGAATCAGCTGCCCCAACTGCATAGGCTCGACCAGGTCCGCTTCGGGTTCGGGTGCTCTAGACGGGGGCAAGACCTGTATGATGTCCCAGCTAGGCGCTCGCCGCGATGCTCACAAATGAGGTTATCAATTCGAGTCGCAAGCTTATACAGTTCTTCTAAATCACCCGGGGGTTCCCGAGTGGCTAGCTCATCTTTGAGCCTTCCTGACAACCCCTGCACATAGGCGGCCATGAGAGCTGAAGAGTACAACCCTACACTTGCTGTCTGTGTTCGAAATTCGATGGTGTAGTCTGCTACTGAGCAGCTACCCTAGTGAATTCGGAGTAGTGGGGAGATTACACTCCCTGCCATATGTGGATGGTGGAAGGTGTCCTTAAGAGCCTCAACAAAGGCATCTAAGATTATAGTTTCAGAAAGGGAGCTCTGCCAATTGCTGTGGCCCATTCCAGTGCTCGCCAGCACAAGGGGAGATTGCGTCACCACTCCGAAGACAGGAGTCACATCACCACTCCATGAAATAATAATTTTGGCAGATCACAGAGATCACAGAGTGCTGCTCAGTTAAAATTTTGACCTGTGTTTCATTAAATCTTACAAAAATGGTTAAAAGTTAAATGTAAAACTCTAGAAAATAATGTTGTATTGTTTAAAAACTAAGGTATAAAACTTTTGAGTTTTTGACTAACCATAATTTTTAAGGTTCAATGTCTTAAAATTGAAAATTAAATAAAAAAAAACTATTATATCCAATTGGGATATTTTAAAATTGGGATATTTTAACACTTTTGGAATCACAATACTAATCAAATCAGCACCATCAATCAAGCTATTGTATCGAGTAGTGAACGGTGATTCTCATCTCTATTTGTAAGTCACTCTTATTTGACTTGAATTACTTACTGCTTGGTCAACTACTGGGTGTTTGTGCCAGTGACAAGAATCTGATCAGGACATATTAAATTTCATTTATACTGGTAATGTAGTACTCTAGTAAAACTGTCTATTTATGATACATGCTGTGCTGCGTTGTACCTACTGATTTAGAAAATAATTGTTACACTATACAGTATAATTCAAATACTTGTTCTGTTAAGAAAACCTGAAATCAAATTTTTAATACTGTTTGCCTTGTCACATTAAGAACACAGGTAGGGTAATATTACTATCATGCTCAGTAGAGCGTTACTTTATCGTGAATGATCTAACTTACATCTTCTTAAGGCATGAAATCTGCTATGTCATTATGTCTTGGTATCAAAAGTAAGGAAAAATATTCTGATTGTGCATCTTGTCTTATGTAACCTCATTTTGACAACTGTAAGATTTTTTCTGTAAAAAAAATAGCAAACTCAGGAGGACAGAAATTTGTTCCCTTTCCAATAGTACTACAAGCTGTGATTTGCTCACTTCAGCCTTCCTCCAAGTCCAATTCGTTTGGGAACATTATCCAAAACACTTACCACACATTCACGATATCATCATTATGTAATTCAAGTACAAAAGTTCACATCTGCAAGAAAACACACGTGTTGTTTCAGAACAAAACACTGGTTTCTATTTTGGTTTCCTCTCATAAACAATGTTCATAGAGGTCCTTAAAGCAACACTCCTGTTTGATGGAACAACTTAAAAAAAAAATTATTTTAAATTATTTGTCAAAAGAAATGTATAAATTGGCATGTATAGAATTAAAAAAAATAAATAAAGAACGTTATGAAGAACATCAAAGGAACAAGGAACCAAAATTAAAAGAAATGCACCAAAGTAGACCAAAACAAACTCTAAGGGAATAACCCTTTCCTTAATATGGATTTAAACACTGCTCTTATGTGACTCATTATCTCTCACAATGTCCTCAGACAAGGTCACGCTCATATATCTTTCATTCTGAACAGACAGTGTAGCATAAATACAATTCGTATTCAAATTAGGTTTTTATTAAGTGTGTCGGTTAGAGATTTCCAGATCTACTGCTGTCATCTTTCCTGTTTCAGGCTGCTTGCTTACCAGAATGGCCCAGATGTTCCACAGACCATTACACTGAGATGGAGGAATGCAACGCTGGAGCGATGCCCTCACATGAAGAGTTTCTCTATTGGAGTCGAGCACGACCTCCGCCAAGACTTGTTCCTAATCGGCACCTCTGGATTTAAATGAGCGCAACAGAAGATGTCTGTGGGTGGGACATGGATCACTTCTGTTTGATGTGAAAAGTGAGAATGGGGTGAAGCTACTGTCACTTTTTTTATGTCACAAAACCTCTCTCAGCTCCTGTTTCAGCCGTACTTCTGCTGTCAAATCTCTGTTATAGGTTTAAAGACAGCTTCCTTATTTAACCAGCTTGTTACATGACCACTTAAAGTCATTCCAGGCCTAAAGTCATTTTCAGAGCAGAATCTCCCCAAAATACAAAAAGTATTAATATTCTTTTTAAGTTTACCACACCTTTAGGAAAACTGGCAGTTACTTGCAAGGTGTTATGATGATTAATTATTGATATATTGATATCATTATTAATACTATCAAGGCATATATTTTGTTACATTGTGGGTGCTGCCAAGGGAAGAATCCAAATGATATTTCTTACCAACTGTATGAGGGCAAAGCACTCAAACAGTCCTGGAATGCAGAGTTGTTCTCTTTTGACCTGTTTCTGGAAATGATAATACTTTTGGCTGTAATGACTATTCAAGCTGTGATTTGACTCCTACTTTTGATTGTATTTTAGAGCTACCTAGATAAACGATCAATTATATCCTGCGGTTTTATTTTTTGCCGAAGATGGGAAGCCATGTGGACACAGGGAGAACATTAAAAAACTCCATAGACACATTAGCCTGAGTTCAGAACTAAATCTAGTAGTACAGCTAGATATACTTACCAATTTAAAATTGGTATAAAAATATAAAAATATATATATCTGTTAAGCAAATGCCACCGGAGTGAATGTTTAACATTCATAAAAATAATTGTAAAAAATGGGAGAGTAAATAACTATATAGGTACATTTGTCATTAAACACTGTAACTATAGTGTCAGTCATTTAATATAAGTACTTGATCTCTTTGATTAGTTGACTATGACTATGATCTCTCTCTTTCTTTTCACAGTTGGTCTCTCTCTCATGTTCTGTGGACGTGTGGAGGCGGGAGCAGGTTGAGGGATGGCTTTTGGGCTTTAGATGCTGATATAAGAGAGCAACTCTGGACATGTTGCTTCATTGTCAGCACACACAGTTGAATTAAGCTAATCCTTGGATATTATTGACCTCAAGAGCACGGCCATCATTTGAAAGGTATTTTACTATAACCCAGTGGTTTGCGTTGAGTATTTTCATAAAGTTTAATTTGTCCGAATATATTAATTTTTTGACAAATGCTTATAATGTGCACAATGAGGTCACTGAGCAAAGAATGTGGAGGCTTTGCAATATTAGACAATTGTACATCTGTTCTGTAATTTTGTTGACACCTCAATGCATGATCTTTATGTTAGCAAACATCCAAGATTTATGTTTTAGAAGGCGTATCATTAACATACAGATATGTGGTTACAATACAACTTTGAACTCCTATGCCAAACTCCGCCTAAATTTGTTTTGTCCGGGAAATCTGGTGTTTTTTTTTTTTCTGGGCTAGGGATGAATATGTGAAACATGTGCTATTGTTGGAATAACTGAGATCAGATGAACTCTGGAACTTAAGGGTAATATGTTATAATGTTTGTACTGGCTGTATATCAAAGGACTACAGAGTTGAACTGACATCAGTGTTGTACTGCTAAGGATGATGAGACTGAAGAGGGATCTGATCCTGCTGGTGCTCATCTCTTTATGTGTCGCTCAAAAGAAGAGCACTCAGGAAACTTGGGAGCACAGAGGTAACAGATTTCCTTTTCTAATTTAACAATTGAGTAAGTAAATCATAAGTTTGTGTTATTTTGTAGTGCTTATTATAAATAATCTGCAAAAAGGTGTTGATCATAATTGTAATAATTATAGATGCTTTCAGTAAGGAAAAAATACAGTAAAGTAAGAACGCTTTTGAAAATCAAAGTGTTAATAGTTTATTTTTATCGATTAACAAAATGGAAAGTAAAGGAATAGAAAAAAAACTAAATCAAATAAGTATTTTGTGTGACCACCCTTTGCCTGATAAACCAGAATTGCCATTTATTTTTCTCTAAGAACTAACCGTAGATCTTCTGTGGATGTAGACTGTCTCAAATCCTTCTGTTTACAGTACATAATCCCAGACAGACACAATGATGTTGAGATCAGGGCTCTGTGGGTGCCAAACCATCACTTCCAGGACTTCTTGTTCTTCTCTACATTGAAGATAGTTCTTAACCACATTGCCTCTATGCCTGGCATTGTTTTCCTGCTGCAGGATAATTTGGGGTTATTATATAATAGTTTCTGATATCCCTGAATCCTGACCAAATCTCCAAATGAAATGCCCCAAAAGGAACCTCCACCAGCTTCACTGTTCCCTGAAGCTCGTAATTGTACCACTCTTCAGCCCTTTTTGTAAATAAGTGAGTCATTTAGCCTTGATTCCATGTTGGAGGTCTGGCTATTTGGCCACAATTCTTCCAGGAACATCACGTGTGGTCAGACTCCTCTGGACAGTAGATGAGTATACCTGGGTCCCACTGGTTCTGATGTGGAAGGGTAGTAGGCATGATGTGTCTTTCATCTGCTGCATTAAATCTTCTTGGCCAACAACTGCATCTACAGTCCTCCACATTACCAGGTGTTTGTAGTTCTTCAAAATAGCTTGATCAGGACATTTTTCTAACCCAAGGCTGATTTGAAATTGTTGCCTGGGAGCGACCTTGTTGATGCAGTATAACTACCTGCTTGTTGCTATGCTCATTCTGGCCATGATGTATGACCAGTGGAACTTTCTTCCACAACCTTACCTTACTAGCTGAGTGTGGCTGTTCCTTAAAGCTCTTCCTACACAGATGTTGTTGTTTCAGTTAATGGCCATATTTCAACCTACAAATGAAATTCCTGACTTGCAAGTGTAAGAATTGACGCTGATTTGAAGCCAAAGACAAAGGCTAGTCACACCAATTATTGGTTTGAGAGATATTTTTCTTCTGTTCGTTCACTCTGAATTTGGTAATTTGATAAAAGGCAATTAATCTTTTTCTTTTAGCTTTGATTACAGCACAACAATGTTCCATTATGAAAAATTATGTCCTTATTATGTCCTTATGCTCCTAGAATTACATGCCTACATGCCCATCGCTCTCTGGAATAAGTTCAGTCTTAATTAATCAGACCACATGAACTTTTTCCATTGCTCCAAATTCCAATCCTCATGCTCACTAGTAAATTCAAGATTTTTTCTGATTAGCCTCATTAACAACTGGTTTTCTTATGGCCACAGAGCTGTTTAGTCCCATTTCTCTGAGTTCTCATCACATTATACATGATGAGCATAAAATTATTTATTCGTATAAAATCTTTTATTATTCGATTAAATATGGCTATAGTTTTTATGCACCAAGTGTTTATAAGATCTCCATTTATGGATTTTTTTTTTACCTGAAAGTACTGAATAACCAGTATATTGCATCAATTGAGTTTTTCTTCCCACATTCCGTAGGTAAAATGAAATGCCTTTTCATAAAAGACCAATGCTCCATCACTGAGCTTCTACCCATTATATGAGCACATACTACTCAATGAGTACACATGCATTAATTATCAGCACATTAATTATCGTTTTTTTGTCTAACTGCTTACCTCATAGACAAAACAAATGGCAAAAGCTGCTCAAACATGACCCAAGTGTTGGACAACTGGAAATATGCTATCCTCTACCAGGTGAAGCACATGCTGGTCAATGACTATGCTTCAGTCTTACCTGAATATGTGAGGTAAGTAAATGGCTGTACAGGATGCATTAAAAATTGTTTTAATTGAAATCTGACCAAACTTTCTTATGATGAGTCATTCTTACTGATTACTTCACCAGAGCAATGGCCTAGGCCATGTGCAAAAACAATTACTTGAAAAATGAATGTGTGCTGTTTTGAATAATTATAATAATTTTACGTAACTTACAGATTTAATACTTGTTGCAGTCATATGTCAACTTGCCAATTACTGGCACTGAGTCAGTTCCTATAATGATAAAAAAAGAAGGAAAAAAAGACATTGTACCATGACATTACCTCATACATGGCAACATTTTCTGTAAAATTACAGAGACATGATTGCCAAACATCTTTTCTGTATTTCTGTTTTAATTTTCACAGGATCAAGTCTCTGTCTGATGCAGTAGATGATCTCTACAAACAATTCAACACGATGAAAGACAACCTGGCGAAACTCACCAATAAATTTGATAAAGTGGAGGAATTCGTGGACGAACTGCAAGCAGGGAAAATTCCCAAAGCCTGGCTGTGGAAGCCACCACAGCGTCCAACTGTGAGAGTGCCAACTCAGACACCAATAAGGGCATCAGGTAGAGGGCAGTGGGTTCGGAGAGCAAGAGCCAGGAGAGGTCCTGGTACTTAGTGGGCATCAGTGGAATTTTAGTGGGATATTAACAAAAGGTGTTTAATTACATACACTATTAGCAAAAAGTTCCTTCTTTGTTTATTCTATGAAAAACATAAAACAAGAACAAGCCCATAAGAGTTTTAAATACCTTTGAATTGGATTTCTTCATTAAACAGCAAGAATAAGAATATATAGTTTATTATACAACTTCATAAAGAGAGGATAATACTGACAAATGGAGTTAGAATTATTTTCACTATATGAAAACATTTTAGGTGATGTATTTTTTTATTGAAAAGCTTTGCATACAATATCTAGTTTTAAGGTTAGCAGCCAAATCAGCAGGGCTGATTACTCTTGCTTTGGCAAATCTATATAATATAGAAAGTTTGAGTGATAAAAATATATAAATACAATTAGCTCTTTATCAGGTACCAGGTATATTATGATCACATATATTTTGTTGAATGTGCTATAATAATAAAAATTACAAATGGGTTTAAAAGTTTTCAGCTTTTCACGAGTCTTTGATTAATGATGAAGATATGAAGTATAGACAGTTCACTTTTATTTTAATATTTAATTCACTAGTTCATCAGACAATGCTGTTTAATTCATTCAGTGCAGCTGCAAAACAAATAATGGAACAGCCTGAGTTTATACAAAACAGTATAATCATACAGGATATTCCAAATTTTTATCTTCATAAACTAAAGACAATGGAGGGATTAATAAAACCTTCCATCTCTTCTGTGGTTGTCATGTTCCTGACCAATGTTTTAATGTTTTGACAACTTTGTTAAATTTATTCTGATTTTCTACAGTATGTGTAAATTCTGCAGTAGGCAGTGTGTTCTAGATGGGCGTACAATGAAACCTGTATGCAAACTGTTGATTAAATAAAGGCAATAAGGTGTTCACCATGCTTCATGCATTCCATCCATCTGCTCAGTTTTAAAACAACTATACTCTTAACAGATTTATAGCATTTATATGTTCATCTTTAAATTAAGCATCTGTATAGTGTTAAAACCAATGAACACTGTTAAAATTAGCAGCTCAGTCTGGATTCTGTGACTGCAGCTGTAATTAAATGCAAGTCCTTGCAAAAGAGCTGGTGATCATTTGGTGCTCTAAAATATTAGTCTTCAATGTGCAAGTGGTATCCATGATGTGCATTTTCATCGACATATTTTTTAATATACCAACAGGAGATACTTGCTTTAAGTCTTTCTTCAACCACAAAGTCCAGTGCAGCCTGTAGTGGAAAAAAGGTAAAATTTGGACATTTTGTTAAATACATCTATTAAATACATGTACATCAATAATACTTTAGAACAGTGTCACTGACAGACCCTGACAATCACAGGCTGTGTTGCTTCATGTGTTAATAGGCCTTTCCTCATGAAAATATTGAAATGTGATGCCCATTAAACCGACATATTTAACTGTTGGTACAATTTATACTTATGGCACTGCATCAAATCAATGTAGTGGGTTGTTAAATGTATAAGTTCCTAACATGCATTTTCCCTCATTAGTTTCTAACAATTAAATATGTAACATGTAGATCATTCTACAGAAAAGGTGGAATTTGGGTCATAAAATTCTCCTGAAATGTATTTCTTCCTTCACACCTAGAACATCTTTAATAGCAACTTACTTTTTCAGAAGAAGGGGGAAAAAAACTCCCATAGACTTCCTTTATTCTTTTAAGTAGAACTTGCATTTTTATAATTTGTTTTAGTCAATTACTGGTGTTATGTCTCTTACAGGTAACACCAACAATGGCAACACCAATCAGAATTTAGCGAAAAATCTTCTAATTATTGATAATATGATCAAATAATTATTGGAACTTTATTATTAGAAATTAAAACTCTTTGTGTAACAGTTACACCAATGACATAGTTTGGGGTGACTGAAATTTATTTCACATTATTAATTATAATCAATTATTTTAGTGTTTATCCTAATTTATATTTATTGTGTATCAGATTTATTTCAGGAAAAACAAAAAATCTTTCAATTAAAAGTATCTGGTCTCACTTCCATGTATGATCAAAGTGACAAGACATTTCCTTTAACTTACAATGAAATATTGAACATGAAAATAAGAAAATGTATTTCATGTATTTCACCACCTCATTCATCGTCCACACCACTTGGTGTCTCACATGGTTGTGAGGGGGCACAGGACGGAATACACACTGGACAGGATGCCAAACCATCACTCACTCACACACACACACACACACACACACTAATTGCAATTTGGGAATGCCAATTAGCCTAATCTGCATGTCTTTGGGTCAAATAAGCACAGGGGGAACATGCAAACTCCATGCACACAGAGGTGGGAATCGAACCTGGCCAGGAATCCAACCCAACCCTCTGGAGGTACAAGGCGACATTGTGATGCCTCATGTATTTCATTGAAAGTTAATAGTAATTCATTTTGGCATTAGCAAAACCAAGGTACAGCACTTTCCACCATTTTCGTAGAATGGTATACCCATATATATTTTAATGATGATTTGTTAAAAATCACATATACATTTCTCAAATTAGATAGCTCATCACGTGTTCTGTGCACTTATTTACAGTTACACACTTTGAATGGCACAGTGGCTCTGGTGGAGTGTGTGTACTTGTGCCCTGCATTGAGTTGGTAACTATTTATTACATGATTTAGTTTTAGCCCGGTGTTTAAGCATGTACCTTGGCGAGACTCGCAGCTACTCCTTTACCTCTGGAACTCTCTGGAACTTCCGTGGACAGCAAATGCACGCGCCCGTCACTCTTGTGCGCGTACTTAAGCACTGCGTTTTGCTCTTTACCTTTAAGACATGTTAAAAACGGAAGGGTTATTTTAAAAGATGTTTATGTACAACATATGTTATTGGCGTTTAAGGATATCGAATAAATGCGAACCATATTCGATATGAAAAAAGAAAATGTGTTAGACGTCACCTCCGTGGTCCAGTCTGACGATGAACCGACACTGTTTCCTGTCGTGAATCACTCGGTACGGCGCGCTGCTCAGAACAGCAAACTGAGTTGTGCTTAATTTGATTTTGGTCAGCATCCGAGCTGCTGTGAAGACGCCGTGTCTAGAGAGCATTGTGTACAGCACTGTGTCTCAATACAGCACTCGGAAACGACATTTATAATAACGACGTGTCCTTGTTCTCAGCCATGTTTATGGAAGCGAGCCGACGAAAGCAAAGACAATTCTTCAGATGAACACAAGATGACGCTGTAACTTCACATACGCTCTCATATAATTTCAGCCTTTATTCGTCACTTTATTATACAGTATATATATACTGTATATATATATAACTTGAATATTTATTTTAAATTGATACAATTGTTTTTTCAAATTAATAAAAAATTAAGTACAGACAGTATATATATTTTTGCCAGTATTCAATATTATGTATAAAAGAAATAATATATATATAATAAAGTATATAATAATATTATTTAAAAATTATAAACTACCACACAGGTGGTTCAGGCGGCTAAGGCTCTAGCTAGGGTTGTTGATCTGAGGATCCGGGTTCGATGTTGGGTCCCCGGGAAAGACCCTTAACCCTTCATCCTACATGCATGCAGTGCCGGTTGCAAACCCTGTTAGAAAGTTTTTTTTTGTGGGGGGTAGTGGTTGTCAGGAAGGGCATCCAGCACAAAACCAAGTAAAAATAAAGTTTTACACAGATTGAGAAGGTAATAAGGCGTCACCATGGTTTAGTGGTTACTGTTGCCTTGCACCTCCAGGGTCTCCGGCCCAGGTTGGATTCCCACCTCTGTGTGCATGGAGTTTGCCCGTTCTCTTCATGCTTGGTGGGTTTCCTCCAGGTACTCCGGTTTCTGTATATACATTGTACAATTCAGGACTCATACATGTACATATGTATAGCCTGTTCCTTTTAGGCATGTTATATTCAAGACATGGTAATCCAATGCAATGTTTGCATAGTCACACTGTATTATACTGTACACAATTATAGACATATATATTCCAAATCTTTATTAACTAATTCACCTTATGTTTACTAAAGAACATTCACTGCACAATTCTACATCGTACATATTATACTGTAAATTACTAATCACTATATATACAGTACCATAACTTTATTACCAAATGCATCTTCTCTTTGTATAACACATTGTATTTATATATATATGCCACTTATGCACTTCTGGTTAGATGCTAACTATAAATCGATGAGTAAGTAATTGAGTGAGTGAGAAGGTAATAAACATATGTCAGATTGACTCAACCAATCAAACCAACAATGAAAACCTCAATTCAGAAGAAAGGAAAAAAAAAAAAACTCCCATAGACTTATAGTAATCCATTAACAAATGGAAACAGAGTTGAAGCTGGTCATTAGAAGGAAAGTGTAGAAAAATGCCACAATTTTATTTTAGAACATTCAGAAACATAGATCTAATTGTTTTACTACAATTAACTTTTGCATTGTGATAGTATGCAGATTTTGGCATTCAATTGTATTTTTCCATCACATCAGCAGAAAATATGCAGAAAACGTTTGTTTGTTCCTCATTTTACTGCACTGGCTCCACACCTGCACGATTCCTTACCCCTGCTGCCATAACGGCGAAAAAGAAGTTGGGAAAGAGAGAGCGAGCGTAAATAGCTGCTTTTGAGATGGAATGAGACATGATGATTTCCTTCTTCTTACTGGCCAAAGCTTGCAGTATTGCATTGGCCATCTCCTCCAGTGAAACACCTTGATATCTCTGTCCTGTTAGGACTGCAGATATAAATGAACAAGAGGCATATAGACAGAAGTCAAGAGGGACGGTGTGTGTTTGTTTCGTTTATAAGAAGATCATGAGGTATATTTACCTGACATGATGGAATTGCTTGAGGTGGTATGGTGTGTTGTGGGAGCAGAATTTATGAAGGTATGATTGATGGTACTAACAGAGATGCCAGATTCTTGCACCTCAGCTCTTAAGCAATCGAAGAAGGCCTGTACAGCATGTTTGGAAGCAGCGTCTGCAACAGCAGAGAGTCAGCATAAATAAAATAAAAAAATGGCATATCCCCCCCACTCATCCTGATGTTTTTTTCCTCATCTTGATCATCTTATGATCAACGCTCTCTGACCAATCAGAATCAAAAATTTTATGGCCACTGTGTATAGCTCATTATTTGCTATATATTTTATGTGTTTTTTTTTTTAAGGTACTGTGATATAGTACTTAGTTTTGAAGTCACTGTAACTGTATAGTTATTAAAGCTGTACAATCTTAACATCACAGACACTTTTTATTATTGCCATTTGACAATTTTAATGGTATGAAAAATGTATCCTAATATAATTAATTTAAGCAAAAAAAAAAAAATAGACATTTGAATTAAGACACCTCGTTACGGTGAAACCTTCAATTCATCACCAAACTCACATGTTGTTCGGAAGGGAACAGCCAGCTTTCCCTGAATGCTATTAACCAGGAGAATGTGGCCAGACCTTCTGGAGATCATTGAGGGAAGAACACCTGCAATCATGAAACAAGTGCGCTTTAACACACTATGCCACTAATTCAATAGCGGTGAAGAAGACGATGATGTCACACTATATCTATAAATGATCTATACATAATATTATACCTTTGGCCAGTGTAATTGGTCCAAAATAGTTCACATCCATAACCATCTTGTCCGTTTCCAGAGACAGAGACTGTGCAGGTGCCTTCACTTTAATGCTGCTGTTGATGATGAGCATATCCAGGTAGCCATAACAGTCAAGTACATCTGAAACCACATCTGGCAAAGTCTCCATGTCTGTGAAGTCCAGCTCTATTAACTTGGGTGGGAATGTCTAGAAATTTGATATCGAGAAGGAGGCGAATGAGAGGAATTAAAATTTATTGTAAACTTGAATGTTTGCAATTACATTTTTAAATAGTTAATGTAGTACCAGAAAAGTGAATGAGTGTGTGAGTGTGTGTATGTGTGTGCCCTGCGATGGATTGGCACCCTGTCCAGGGTGTACCCCGCCTCGTGCCCTAAGCCTCCTGGGATAGGCTCCAGGCACCCCGCGACTCTGAATACAGGATAAAGCGGTATAGATGATGAGTAAGTGAGTACCATAAAAGAAATATGGTTGGTTCCCCTTTGATTGTTTTCACACATGATTTATTCACATGACAATTTCAGTTATTGCCACAATAATACTATAATGGACTCATTGTTCAACATAATCATTTTACATAATGATAATATTCACAATGGGAGATTTATTTAAAGTTATCAGTGGCACCAACAATATATCAATCAAAGGGGTGTTAAGAAAACCAAAAAACTTTTTTTTCCCCCTGCCACATTTATTTTTAACTCTGTTATATTCACTGTATTTAGCTTGCATTTAAACTGCTACATCTACATTTAAATGTGTACAATACCCTTTAAGGTAAAATATGCAAAATACTAAAGCATTATGTTGCAAATTCAAAGTGATAAAAGTCACATGAATTTGATCTAATGCTATCAGGACAGCATAATTCGGAATGATTGCACCCAAAATTAATAGGCCAATAGGACCTTCTATTAGAATACAGTACATATAAAATGTTGTATAAGTCCGGGTGGTTGATCATTGCATCTAGAAACACCTCTAATAATACACAGTTGTCATGATATCTATGCAAAATATTTAGATTCTAACTACAGAGCTTGTTTATGTGACTTAGGTTGTGAACACAAATATGGAATGTTATATTAATATGTGGCTCAGTGAAGTTCTTTAAACAAGTCAGAATTAATCTATTCACTACCATGGGATGAGGTTTTACTGATTTCCCATGTTCCTGAATCTCTGGTTCTAATGTGTTTGCAATAAGTACTGTTGTGTAGTCCCTAGGATAATGACACAGTTCATACAAACGAGGATGGGTTCCCTGTTGAGTTTATAAGAGCACTGTATAAATAAAACTGTAATCAAAAACCAAGTACATTTACAGTAGATTTGCTACAATAGTCCTAAGATTTGTAAAAGAATGTTTGTTACACAATTAAAAATGCTTCAAACAAATCAGTTATTTTTCTTTATACAGTTATTAAACCATCAACACATACTTGTAGAACTTGTCATAACTGTTAGCTGTGTTACTTGCTTTTGGCTCTGCAGATTTCTTTCACTCACTCACTCATCATCTGTACCACTAAATTCTGTATACAGGGTCATAGGGGACATGGACCCTATCCCAGGTAATTTATGGCACAAGCCGGAGGTACACCCTGGACAGTGCACATTCACGCACACACTACGGGCAATTTTGGAAACGCCAATTAGCCTAATATGCATGTCTTTGGACTGAAGAAAACCCAACAAGCACAGGGAGAACATGCAAACTCCATACACACAGATGCGGGAATCAAACCTGGCTGGGAATCGAACCCAGACCCTGATGATGGTGCTAACCACTAAGCCACCTTGCCGCCTTCTGCAAATCCCTGATATTCCTTAATTTTGTAGAATGTTTGGAACATTCTCACATACTGATTTAGAAGAAAAATCCATTGTTGTGTCATTTAATTAGATCCATGCTGAAAACTGCAAAGCTGTAAACCAATATCACAACATGCACAGTAGAATTTGTACAGTATATTTGGTTGAACAAATAAAATGAAGTTCAGTTAAGATTCACAATGAGTCTTTCTCTACTTACTAAAATAGGATCTGATTCAGTGACCAGCTGTTGTGCAAGAGCTTCAAGCTTTTCCCAGTCCTTTCCACAAAGAATCAGCCGGGCTCCCCGTTTGTGGAAGAGTTTTGCACACTCTTAAATAACAGAGGCCCATAATCAGAACTGAACATTCAACAGTAATACATGACCTGTATGATGAAATCCATGAAATAATAGCATACCATTCCCCAGAGCTGATAATGAATCAGTTATTAGCACGACTTTGTTTTGCACAGGTGTTTTGTGCAGCATTTGCTGTATTATATGGTACAGATGGAATATTCCAGCTGCAACCAACACCACAACAGATAGCAACAAGACAGTGGACATTTGGGATTCCTGAAAGACCTAAATAAAAATCAGTCAAAATGTAAAATCAGTAGTCTTTGATATTTCGTGGTTTGTACAGTACATGCATCTACACCAATGTATTTATTCAAGTTTTTAAAATGTTTAGAAAATAAAGAAAAGTCACAAGAATATGAAAGACATTTCCATGAAAAAAAAAACCAAACATGAAAGCAAAAAAAGAATGTGTTCTTAAATTCAGATATTTTAATCATGACATCATTTGCCATACATGAATTTTGGTAAATCAGAAACATTTAGATTTGGTTCTAGAATCTTTGGTGTCATGTCACTGTGTACAGCAACTATGTTTAGTAAAGGGCTAAACATATTCTCCATCCCTAAATATAATCCAAGCACAAATTCCAGTCATGTGAATTACCACCACTGAGGCTAGAATTAAAACACTTACATTAGGTAAAGTTAAGCCAAATGGGCAGGCAAATTATTTATCCTACTAAACTGATACACTAAGCTGTCTAACCATAACTAAAGTGTGACAGTGCAATCCAACATTCAGGATTTTCAATACATTCAAATACACCTACATACACACACATAAGATATTGCTCTGGATGACTTACAGAATTGCAATGAATCCTGAAGTTTGAGACTTTTTCTTTGTTTGTCCTGGGTCAGATTATTATGATTTGCAATCTCTGTCCACAGCTCTACAAACAGCTCAGGTCTGAAACACTGAAGAGCGGCTCCACCAGCAGGACCGTTGAGATTTCTGTGCTTTTAATAGCACACAGCTGAAGCTGTCTGTCTGTGAAGGTTTTCAGGGATCCATGTAACTTTGAAATTTGTAGAAGTAGTAGTGTTACTGTATGGCTAGGAAGCCTCTTGTTAAAGTTGTTCTGAATGCTTATCTGTTGAACTTCAATAGTGCTAACATGAAAGCATGGCAGGATTTAGAGCGTTGTGCTATTTCAAGGGAGCAGCTGGGTTTAAGTGTCAGTTTATTTTCAAATACACTGGTAAATGGTTAAAAATGGGTTCTGAAATAAAATCGGTACAAATGTATTAATTATCTTCTATTACAGCAGATTTGACCATGATGATAGTAACAAGCAATTCCCATGTTTATATTAAACCTGATGTTATATTAAGCCTAATATATACTAACATTTTGTAGATTATTGTGAAAACTAATTCAAATGCTACACATCTGAATTTTACAATCTTAGTCGCATAATACAAATTATTAAAACAAATAATAAAAACATAAACAAAATCTAATTTATATGTGTTAATACTGTTAAGCTTTCTATAATGAGATGTTTGTTTAACATTTATGGAAGGAGACTGCAGAGTCAACATGAGGAATATGTTTTCTTTTCTGAGGATGTTTTTTTAAATTATTATTATTATTATTACTATACTCCTGGCCATGCTGAGAAGTACAATAATAAATAGTAATAACACATGTTACACGTTATATGTAACCTCCACCCCAATCCTCAGGAGTACTTGGTTCCGTCCTGTTACCTGAGAAAGACGGAAAAGGTGAAAAGAAAAATGTAAAATTGCTTACACACCAGGAGGCATATTAGTCAACCATAACTATCATAAATCTGTGGATGACTGTGTCTTGTAGAAGTATTCATACTCCTTGAACTTTCTTGTTACAACAAAATATGTAAATGTATTTTATCTGGATTTTATGTGATAGACCAACACAAAGTGGCACATAATTGTGAAGTGAAAGAAACTTGATAAATGTTTTTTTCACGTGCATTTGTATCCCTTTTGCTCTGATACCCCTAACTAAATTTAATGTGGAACCAATTGCCACCTAAAGTCAGCTAATTAGTAAATAGAGTCCACTATGTGTAATTGAATCTCAGTAGAAATACAGATGTTCTGTGAAGCCCTCCAAGGTTTGGTAGAGAACATTGGTGAAAAAACAGCATCATTAAGCCCAAGGAACACAAAGTAGTGGAGAAGTTTAAAGCATGGTTAGGTTATAAAACACGTGTATATATCCCAAATTTTGAACATCTCACGGAGCACTGTTCAATCCATCATCTGAAAATGGAACGAGAATGGCACAACTGCAAACCTATAAAGACATGGCCGTCCACCTAAACTGACATGCTGGGCAAGGAGAGAATTAATTAGAGAAGCAGTCAAGAGGCCCATTTTAACTCTGGAGGAGCTGTAAAAATGCACAGGACAACTATTATTTGTGCACTCAACAAACCTGGCCTTTATGCAAGAGTGGCAAGAAGAAGGCCATTGTTAAAAGAAAGCCATAAGAATTCCCATTTGCACTTTTGCGGCAATCCATGTGGAACTGCAAACGGGAATTCTTATGGACTCTATTTACTAATTAGGTGACTTTAGTTAGGTGTATCAGGTATCATTTTCATTCCACTTTACAGTTATATGCCACTTTGTGTTGGATGAGCTCACATAAAATGACATAAAATCCCAATAAAATACTTTTACGGTTGTGGTTGTAATGTGACAAAATATGGAAATGTTCAAGGGGTATGGTATAGTGAAACACTTGCCAGGGACTGTAATATCCATTCTTACAAAAGACCCTGCATTCTTCATGAACACAGATTAACGTATTCCAGTAACGCATGCTATGTGCAGGAAAAATATCACCGCATGAGGCGCTATAGAGCAGCGACTGAAACCTACACAACCGCCTCCATTCCAATGTAAAGCCCATTGCGCTTTTCTGCATCATACCCTCCTCGTTATAGCTGCAGCTTTCACTGCTGTAGTTACTTAACTGTTCTGGGGTAACCGGCCAAAATGTCCGATTTTGAAGAGTTCGAGAAACAGCTGAGCGAAAATAGGCAAGGTAATAGGTTTTCCTTGGGACATTTAATTCCTCTACAGTGTAGTTAATGCCGTCGTTTCATAATGTGCTTTCGTGGTGATATTACCTTGATAATGCAAGTTGTCGTCGATTGGTTTGTTGGTTACACGATAATGTACCCGTTAGCTTGACTACCAAAAGCACACTGTAACCCGAACGCAACACGGGTGGGTCTCGTCTCAATAGTCTGCCTGTTGACTACGAAGGCGCACTATGTTGTGGTTAATGTTATGGCGTCTGCGCTCTGAGTAGTGCACTGTGTGCGGTACAGAGCCGTTTAGGATGTAACCATGGAAATCCGATATATAGTCTTGTTGGTTGTTGGTTAAACCAGGTTAGGTCAGTAATATTTGAACCTTTTCCTCGAGTTAACATTTAAGTCTAAACCCAATGAATATACAGACACCTCAGATCCCACGTGTTATATGTGGGTTTATTTCCCCGGACGCATGTCTGTAGTAATATTGCTTTTAATACATATTACAATAGAGAAATGTGACTGTCATGACGATGGAACCGTGAAAAAATAATTAAAAAAAAGACTTATTAAGACTTTTACTACGGACTTGAACCGGTCAGGTATTTATTATAACCGCGTTTAGGGTTTGTAGTCGCGCCTGAGTGGTCGTGAGTCACGTGACAGCACCACGTCTGTAGGTTGCACCTGTGCTGGGAACTCAGTGATTTATATAAAACATTTCTAAAAACCCTCCTACTTACGGAGGAGGTGCAATATAAAAAAATATCTATAGGATTCCTGTCCCAATGCAACAGTTCATTTTCAAGTCAAGTCTTTGACAAGTCTTTAAGTGTCATATTATGTTGTTTAGATTTCTGTACTCTGCAATAATGCATTCCGTTTCAGTAAGATCCAGTAGGAAAAGAAAAGGATGAAAAATATTTTTTCCCCCCAACATGTCATTTCAGATGGATTTATTATTCTGAGTTTTATCTGTTGTCTTGACACTGATCAGCCGTAACATCATGACAAAAAATTCACTTGCTGCCTAATATTCTCCGCCCACTTCCAGGTGCCACTGTCACAAAATATTGTAATTGTAACTAATGTAACAAGGGACAAATTGTGACAATAGGATGACTGGGTCAGAGCATCTCCAAAACTGCAGCTCTTGTGAGATGTTCCCAGTCAAGGTCATGGGAGGCCAAGGCTCATTGATGCACATGGGGAGTGAAGTCTAGGCTGTGTAGTCTGATCCAATATAAGAGCTGCTGTAGCTCTAATTGCTGAAAAGGATAAGTTTCCTAAGAAAGGTGTGAGAACACACAGGTCATTAATGTTTTGGTGGCAAAAGGAGGGATCTACTCAATATTAAGCAGGAGGGTAATAATGTTATGGCTGATCAATGTGTATACTAGGTAAAATGTGGTTGATTTTTCCAGACATAGGATACGTAGTCCATAAAAATGAGAGACATAACAAGTTTTTTTTTTATGGGACTAAAATCCCATATATTTTTTAACTGACATCTGTACACAGTGCAGCTGTTACATGGAGTGTTCTGGGTATATATATATATATATGTATATATATATATACACAGTAACTAACATTAGACTATAGTGAAAAGCTTGCAATAAAGCCAAACAGCACGGTGCAGCAAATTAGTTTTGGATCACTATGTACTATATTACACAGGCTTTTGCAGGGATTTTGTCTTGTACATGAGCACACAGAGGGCTTAATTTGTAAATCGGGAGGCCCTGGAGCACTGAGAGGGTGCTGCTCTGGCAGGATATGAGTACGAAAAAAGTCACAGAAAAAATTATAAATCAATACTTTTCATAATGCTGAAAAAAATCTGTCATTTGTGTATTCAGTTTTGGTTATTAAAACCAAATATAAATATGAAAAAAAAAAACAACAACTTTCAAACAAATCAAACATTGAATAAACAGATAATAAGCGCTCATTTTCAAATTTTCTTTCTTCTCTGGATGTAAGTAGCATGACCTGGAAGTTATGGGTTATGGGTCTCGCTCAGCGGGGCAGCCTGGTGGACCTGCAACTTGAACTGCCAATCTCGCTACCACTGTCCTTCCTCTGGTTGCTCGATGCATCCAGTGCCTGGGTTTTGATTTTGCTTTTTACATAGCAGACAAGACCAATGATTCACGAATAACCAGCCATACATATGTGCATATACAGTATATATGTCCATATTTACAAGAAATGTTTTAAGTGGACCTATTTTAGACTCAGCATGATGCCATATTTCAGCCACTGTAGGGAAAATGTCCTTCCTGCCCCTCCAAACACTGTGCCAAGATATCCCTCTAAACTAAAAGATGGGTGAAAATTAACTAGGCAATATTTAATGGCTGTAGAACTTTTAGTGTCACTGGAGCCACACCATTTTGCTCTTACTTAGCCTGCATGGTTAGACCAGCATTTTTCAGGAAATTGGCTGGGACGGTGCGGGCCTCATGAATGGCCTCCAAGAAGTTCAGATCTCACTTCATGGCATTGATTCATGTGAGGCTACGCAATGGAGGAGGTAAACAAAGCCTTGCACACTGGAAGACTTAGAGGCATGGGTTCAGGAGGTTCTCAGCAATATCCCAAACAACTTCCTACAGTGCCTACAGTGACATTGAAATATTTGCTTGCATTGTCCTGCATAATAGGACACTTACAATTTGTTTAAATAAATTATTATTAGAAATATGGACTTTATTTCTAATTTTTAATGCCTAGTTACTTTTCGCTCACCCGGTATGTAACATTAATCCTGTATCCAAGTCAGATACATCTAAAATGAAGGTATATAGTATCTATTGATTTTTTGTGTAGCACAAGAAAATAACAATGGGTGTTATTACAAAATAGGCTTTGCAATTACCTTAATGTCATCTACAAATGACTGTTGGCTTAGAAAAAGTATTGTATGCTTGTTGCAGCCCTTCTAAACTTAATGAACAGTATTCTACCTTAAAAAGAAAGTCAACTGATGAATGATGTTTACCCCCTCCAAATACAGAGAGAGAGAAGGAGAGGCACAGAAAAAGAAGCCGGAGTGGCTCACAAGGTCGTGGTGAGAAACATCACAGCCGAGAGAAACGCAAAAGCCGTGATTGCCGGAGCAGCTCAAGAGATCATAAAAAACACAGGTGCCTTTACATGATTATTAACAAGCCCAGGTTTTATATTCATTATTTGGCTTAGAAGAGCTATTGTACCTGTGTACAATGCACAATTAATTTAACTAGCCACTTCTCATCTAATATACAAAATGTTGTATCAGCTCAGTACAGGAACTACTTGGAATGCTGGTAGTTTATTTTGTGCTGTGTTCACCAAAGAGCAAGCCATATTGGTGAAATATGTGCCAGCATGATATAGTGCTTGTTAATCCTTATTGTAATATTGACATTTGCTGATATTGTAGATATTTTTAAGTCTAACAGTACGTTTTTTTGTTATTACTGGTATAAGCATTTTGATTACTCAAAACTGAATATTGATATATATAAAATGTAATATCGCAGTAAATATGTGCTATATTTTATACACCTTTTAAACCTTTTACCACATTTGTGATGCTACTACATTTTTTTAAAATCACAAGGCAAAAACAAAAATCTTCGTCATCATCTGGTGAACTGAATTATGATCTCACCTTTGCTGACATAGAGACATGATGCTGATTTTAAATAAGCAAAGAATATTGAATTTTTTATGTCTGATCTCTTACGCGTCTGATCATCTCTCTCTAAAATTGTTTAGCTGACAGTTGTTATCTATGTTGTTCATGATTTCATTGTTTTTTCAGTTCATTTCAAATCATGTTTATAAAATAAGAATTATACTGTTGTTACTTCAGTTATACTAGTACAGTGTAGTATAATATCAGACATGCATCATAAGAAACAGTCTTATAGGCCAAAAATAACATCAGTTTGACTGTGTTCATAAGGGTATAACAAATTGCAGCAATGTCATTGCATTATAATGAAAATCCATTTTAAAAATGATATGTTTACTGAATTTTATTTTTGTTTTATTTTGCATCACACAGTTGGGGATTGAAAGTAAACTGTTAATTAGACTTGAAGGCTATAAAATGTCTAGTATGAATCAGATTCTGACACTTGTCAAATATTAGCCAACACTTTTTTGTCATGTTTAGTCATTCCCCACGGAGAACAAGAAAGAAAAAGGCATACAAATACTGGGATGTTCCAGTACCAGGATTTGAACACATCACACCACTGCAGTACAAAGCTATGCAAGGTACAGACAATTTCTATCTTAAATCATGAACAGAGTACCTAAAATATCTAAAATATATATATATTTTGGCAGAAGGAAGTTATTCAAGATTAATTTCAATATTTGTTACTATAAGACTAATGTACATAATTTAATGTACATAACCTCATAACAATATTATTTTTAGATGTCCATATTATTTAATGGTGGCACTGTGGCTTAGTGGTTAGCACTGTCGCCATGTACATCCAGGGTTGAAGTTCGATTTCCATCTCGGGTCTGTGTGCATGGAGTTTGCATGTTCTCCCTGCGCTTGGTGGGTTTCCTCCGGGTACCCCGGTTTCCTCCCGCAGTCCAAAGACATGTAGGTTAGGCTAACTGCCGTTCCCAAATTGGCCGGTGGTGTGAGAATGACAATCAGGCGTCATCCCCTTTAGTAACTGCCACAGAAACAACGGATACTGTATATCTCCAGGGTGGGGAGTTTGAATCTGCATATTTCACTATGTTAAAGTAAATGTCATATACTGTATACTGTATATAGTCTAGATTGCAAAATTGCCTGCACTTGTGCAGTGAGTACAGTAGTTCAGATTGCAGTGACAAACAAACATTATAAAAAAATAATGATGAAATTATAATGTTAAAAATTTCAGTCGATCATTTTCATATTTCCCAGTGCAGGTATGGTGAATCTGTAGTACCTTTTATTTAGAATACTACACCTCTATTTATTGGTGCTACACTCAAAATGCATATACAGTAGCTGTGCATCCTTCTTATCCTGTCCTATTAATATATATTTTTTATTTTCTAAGACTCGAAATCAAGCATGTACACATTATGGTGAATTAGATTGGATCATACCTTTATTGTATCGTTATACCCCTATCATGTAATGTATGCTTAAAGATTCCACAATAATCTGACAACTAGGTCTTTTAATGTTGGTACAGTGATTGGTCCCTGAATGCAGTCATCAATAAAGCAGAAGATTTGCTAAATCAATATATAGAATAACTATATAATAACTATATTATATTATATACTATATATTATATACTACTGTATAATACAGTGTTACTATATATATATATTTTTGATTTCCCCCCGATTTTCTCCCTAATTTAGTCGTGTCCAATTCCTCCCCGTCACTAGGGGGCTCCCACATTAAGGCTACTTCTACCACTCAGCCGGGAGGGCCGAAGACTATCACGTGTTTCCTCCGAACCGCATCTTTTCGAACTGCTCGCTCGCGCACCGTTGGGGGCGGCGTAACACACTCAGAGGACAGCGCTATCCGCTCCCTCCGTTGCGCGAGCTCACAGACGCCCTGACTGGCTGTAGAGCCGTGATTAATGTGGGAGCACTAAGTACGTCTCATCCCCCCCATCTGAGAGAGCTCGGCCAATCAGCTCTCTCTAGACCTCCGGCTGCGAGAGGTTACAGCACCACCCGGGATTCGAACTAGTGATCTCCGGATGATAGGGCGAGCGCTTTTACCACAGTGTTACTATATTTAAGTTGTCTTTGCAATGCAGTTTTTTAAAGTTGCTATTCTTATGTATTTTTATGTATCTTTTTATTTATGCAAAAAAAAAATTCCCCTATCAAGCATTTTTGTATTTAATACCCCCTTACACACTCTCTAATATAGTATTTATCTCCTTGTAGCTGCTGGGCAGATCCCAACCATAGCTCTCCTGGCTACATCTAGTACAGCAGGAATGGCAGTGACGCCAGCGCAAGTTCCTGCTGTTGGCAGCCAAATGACCAGACAAGCACGACGTTTGTATGTTGGGAACATACCATTCGGAGTCACTGAGGCGAGCATCCCACATTACAATAAAGCCTTACTGCAAGCATGATAAAGTCATGATTTCCGTTGATTCTGACATTTGTAGCTGTACAGGTGTGCTCTTTATTCTGATATTTGTTAATCATTTAGATCTCAGATGCATAACTAAAAATTTAACTTGTCATTTTGTTGTGTGCAGAAAAGTAGGACGGCCATGTCTCACTGGGATTGTGTTCCATTTTTAGTAACTTGGCACCGTTGTAAACGAGGGATTATTATCATCCAGACTGGAACTATAGCTTCTCATGTCTATTTTGAAAAGCAATGGCTTAAGGTTATCCCTGTTAGGGAGAAGCATGTGTCCATTAATTCTTAATAACATAATAATCTGATTTCTGTTCTGTTTAGGAGTCGATGGCGGAGTTCTTTAATACTCAAATGAGATTTGTTGGACTTTCCCAAACACCCAGCAACCCTGTGCTTGCCGTGCAGATCAATCAGGATAAGAACTTTGCCTTCCTTGAGGTAAATAACCTTTGGTTACAGGGTGTATGTGGTTCATTAATAATTTTTTATATACAACAATATAAAATAATTAGAAGTTCAAATGTACATAATAATATATATATTTTTAATCTCATTTAAGTTATGTTTCTTTTCATTTTAAATTTTCCATCTTATTGTAAGCTTATTCTAAATATTTGGTCCTCTTTAGTGTTTGCTAATAAAATAATTTCAAAATAAAATTAGTGCACTTTGCCACAGTCAGCAAGTGTGGATTACCTAAGCGTTCACGTTCACATATTTTTGTAAGGTAACAAGCAAAAATGAAAACTTTCTTAATACTCAATACTTCCTTGAATATATGCCTTTGTCAGCTTTGTACTTGTACAATTCTTGCCCAGTGAGTGTTTTTCACTGGCAATTTCCAAGTCATGCTACAGATTATATTGAGGTCCACAGTCTAAAGACACCTTGGCCTGATTTTACTGACAACACAGGGTGGATGATGGATTTGCCAAATACTTTTTTAGACTCTTCACGTGTATAGCAACGACAGGATAAACTGATATACTTACATTATAGATTATGTGTACATCTCTGTTTTTATTGCTTCAGTGAATGCTAAAAAAGATTTTCCTTTAGTTTCGATCTGTAGATGAAACCACACAGGCAATGGCGTTTGACGGAATCAACTTTCAGGGTCAGGCACTGAAGATCCGGCGACCTCATGACTATCGACCTCTGCCTGGTATTTCTGAGCAGCCTGCTTTCCATGTACCAGGTAAGTAAAATGTGCCCACATTTGATGCTGTATGAGTAGCAACTAGTGCATTATTTGATTGTAAACATTGACTGTGCATAATGGGAAAATAAATAAAAATGATAGTATTTGACTTTTGGCAATTGAGAAATTAAATGTAATCACTAATAATTATCAGTAAACCTATGATGAACAAAATTCCTGTTTAATGCAAAACAAGTGTCTTCTGTATGCCTTAATAGATTTTATTTAATTATTGGGTAAGTTTTCAATTTTATGACTACAATTTTGCACCACCAGGAGTTGTATCCACAGTTGTACCAGACTCTCCCAATAAACTCTTCATTGGAGGTTTGCCCAACTATCTTAATGATGATCAGGTATTTTTTTAAACTCTTGCACAAAATGCTAGTACAGATTTAAATTCCAGTCTTAAATCTCACTCCGTCCATCTTGAAATAGCTCTAAATAGTGTACATGTTGTCCAGTTGTCGCACTTATTTAAGCCGAACTAAATAAGCTCAAGTAATTTTGATGTCACAATGGTTATAGATGATGGTGTGAGCCTGGCTTTGAACTTGAGTATGATTCTAAAATGGCGATTTTAGATTTGTAGTTGTTAAATTATAAATACAGTAAGGATAGTGATGTTATAACGTTATAATAACATTATGGCACATATTTGTTTGTTCAGTTTATCAAATCATGATGATAAAATCAAAAAGTGAAAGGATACATTTTCTGCCTAGGCACATTATTCTACTTACTTAAGCATCTGCTGATTAAACGTATTGTGAAAAAATGCTAAGAGAGATTAGGCTGGTTGATTTATTAGTATTCATACATAATGATGAATTCTAAGTAGAAATGGTCTTTATAACTATGACTTTAACTAATACATTAAAACAGACCTGGGCTTTGCCTTTTGACCAAAGCTGGCATTATTGTTACTGAATAGCGCTTTTAAAATGGTTAGCATATATCTCCTAACACTTAGTTTGACTTTAGCCAGTCTAATCATTTGTCAATATTATTGCAACATGTACAGTATGTCTTTACTAAATATACAGTACTGTGCAAAAGTCTTAAGCATATGTAATTCTTTGTGCAAAGATGCCAAAATGTAATTTAATCATACATATGATAAATGCATCATAAAAATACTAAATCAAATCATCATTTAAAATGACTACCTTACAAAACTTGAGTCTATAAAATTATTATTTTTTTTCCTGAAGGAAATTGTCCTGTGAGTTTTTTCAAGCATCTTAAAGGACCAGTAACAGAAATAGATTTTTCGTTCTTGCATTGGCTCTCTGCATTCATTTGTTATGTTTTTTATATGCAAATAAAACATGATGGGAATGCCAAAAATAAAATATAAATTAAAATAATTTTATTCCTGTATTATATCAATAATTTGTAGGTGCTCTTTTTTTTCATTTTATTAAGGAATAAAAGTATATCAGTGATTAAAAAGCTTTTTAAAATAACACACTTAGGATGCTTTCACATTACAGGCCCAGGCAAGAATCCAAGTGCACTTGACCCCAGTGTGCGGTACATTTGCATGAAGTGAACACTCAGTACTGTGCCCAGGTGTTCAATTCATGCAAATGTACCGCACACTGGCGTCAAGTGTACTTGAATAAAGTGGGCTCGAGCATGGTACAGCGTACTTGTGCACGCTATCAAACATGAACGCCAACTGGAATTACACATGGAAATGGACCGCTGTTTTGATCGTGACATCATCAGCGCTGTCTGCTGATGACATCACCAATGTAGTAGCTTTCGATTATGTTGCGCATCCATCATATAACATTCATTCATTCATCTTCAGATTTATCCTGGTCAAGGTGGCAGTGCATCTGGACAATATTAATTTAGCATAACCAATCCAAGCATATCTATCTATCTAAGTCTATCTGTTGGCATGATCAGAGAACTCACATAGACACAAAAGGAATGTTCATTGAACCCTCACACACTGCAGTTGATGTGAATTAAGGTCAACATTACTGTCAGATCTGACATCTCAAATTTCTCTTTGCTATTGACAGATTAATGCAAGTTATGTAAAATAACATAAAATATAAAAATATATATAAAAAAAAACATTAGGTTTGCCTAAGACAACACAGTACTGTATATCTCCCAAATATGATGGCAATGCTAATTGTCATTATACATGAACATACTGAGAAACTAATTGCATTTTTAATGAACTGTACAGTAGTTCCCTACTGATGTGGTAACACGTCACATGTAATTCTTAAATAGAAAACCAGTTATGGCTACAAAATGCTTGTTGATTTCTATTCTGGGTGGATCAGTGACGGTATCTCTCCATTCTCTCTCATGCACACTCACAACTTTGTTTGTAATTTTGGATGAACATAATGATATTAATAGTAATTAGGGTACTTTCTTTGCTGAGCTAGATGCCTTTACATTACTTAAAGACGAGTAATGGTTCAATAATTTCTCCTTCCTAATTGGAATATAACAGCCAATGCAAACTAGTAGTCACAAATGGAGATTTATGTACTCTTTTTCTTCTTATATATAAAAAAAAAATCATGCAGTCACTGTTACTGCCCTGAAACTCACAGCTCTTTCGTTTTTGTTCCCCCCACTTTGTCCCCAGCTAGGGGCCTGTAAGATCGTTAAGTCTGCGCTCATAATTTGTTCACTATTACTGATCTACTGCTGCCATGTCAACATGTAATACAAGGCAAGTAAGACATTCCGTACCTCACACGGATCAACTTCCTGCCAGCAAGGGTATTTCCCCCCCTCACGGCTGCCACTCTTTCTCCTCTCATCACTCTTTTGGAGCGCGCAAACCCGTTCGGGGTTTTCTGGGGTGGGGGTGGGGGGCGGGGAAGGGTGGGTGGAAGATGGCTAGTTGTGGTGGGTTTACAAATAAATGTCTGCTCATAACCGTAATAGTGGTGGTTTTATTAACTACAGCATTAGTTCACATTGTTTATGGTATTTAAATGCATTTCTTATAATGTGACAATTTTATTGTTATAGTCATGGCGTAGTATCCTGCTACCTACTACAACAATTATCCTAATTAAATTTTGAAACCTTTAAACTGCTTTTTAATTGTGCAACAGTATCCATGCAGTAAATCAATTGTAAATGGGTTTGTTAAAGTTTGGGATTTTTGCTATCATCTCATTTTACCACATAATTTATTTTTTCTTTAGTCAGTAAGTTTTCATTTATCCTCCTCATTGCCATTATGAAAATAGTGTGTTTCCTTATCTCTCATACAGGTTAAGGAGCTTTTGACATCATTTGGACCACTCAAAGCCTTCAACCTTGTCAAAGACAGTGCGACATCACTGTCCAAAGGCTATGCTTTCTGTGAATATGTGGAGATTAATGCCACTGACCAGGTATAAACATGATATTCAGAGATAAATTGGACAATACTGCTGAGTTTTGATAGTTACAGGATTTATGGGTAATTTACAGTTTGTTTTTGTCACATGTCCAAGTGGGTACATATTAAGTAATGCTTTCTATCCAATGTTGCTTTATGAACCCAACATACTTTTGTTATACTAAAAACAAAGGAATGACTCCTGTGCCAAATTTAGGCAGTGGCAGGGCTGAATGGAATGCAGCTTGGTGATAAGAAGCTCATCGTCCAGCGTGCCAGTGTCGGGGCAAAGAATGCAAATCCAGTAAGTACCAGTGGTATTTCACCATGACCAATATGGATGGTGCTTTTGCCCTTTTTTGTCCTCATTTGTGCTGGTACTCAGTAAAATGTTGCTTACTGGTTTGTTAGGCAAAATTAAATCTTTAGAGCTATCTGTTTATAAATTTGCACATACAAATTACAGGTACCTGAAAATGCCTCAGTATTTGTATAGGCTTTGAATTTTTTAACTGGTTTTCTCTTTCTTCACCTATGCATGAGATAGTATTTAAAAAGAATGCATACTGTATATTCTACAATGAAGCAACTTGCCATGAATCAAATGGATTATCGTGAATGTTTTCCCCTATAGACTGCGATAGCAGAGAGCCCAGTGAGCCTGCAGGTGCCCGGGCTGCAGAGACTACAGAACTCGGCCATGCCCACTGCAGTGCTTTGCCTCCTCAACATGGTGCTGCCCGAGGAGCTGCTTGATGATGATGACTATGAAGAGATCCTAGAGGATATCAGGGAGGAGTGCTGTAAATATGGCAACGTGCGATCCATTGAGATCCCTCGACCTGTCCATGGAGTGGAAGTGCCTGGCTGTGGGAAGGTCTGTCCATTTAAAGAGTGCATGAACGTTTTTGAAGGCTGCCGAAATGTTTTTGAAGGCTGTATTTGTATTTTTATTTCTTTTTATTTTTTATTAATACATGGTTGTGGTTTTCTAATAGTGATCAGGAATATGTTCATGAACATGTATACATACAGTATATAGGACAAGGAAAATATAATCAGATTTTATTATTAGGGGTAATATTTTGTTATATGTTTAAATATTCCTGGCAGTTAGGTCTGTTAATATACTGATTACTGAAATGCATGCACCCCCTTATATTATTTAACGTTTATGTTGCAGATATTTGTGGAGTACGGATCCGCAGCAGACTGTCAGAAGGCCATGCAGGCATTGACTGGGCGAAAGTTTGCTAATCGTGTTGTAGTTACCAAGTACTATGACCCAGACTTGTACCACAGACATGAATTCTGAATAATCCCAAGAAGGCAGGGAGATGCTCAACTTGACAAACAGGCTGATAGTTACACTATTGTTTTTATTACTTTCACACCACAATAAAATATTATAAACTATAAGATATTTTTACATAAAGGCTTTTTAGCATTCATAATTTAATAATTCAACATTTAATATTAGCAATACAAAATATGTGATCTAAGTAAGACGTATATTTCTGTTAACTCAAAACTCTAGCAAGCTTTCATATATTTATTTATTGTTAAGTTATTTGCAGAAAAAAAATCACAAAAGAGTTAAATGATATGTATAGCTTCATGCTCAAGCCTATTGTGTTGTTCTGGCCTGTATTCATCAATTCTCTTATCAATTATCTCAGAATCATTCTGAAACTAGTGTTCTGCACTCATTGCTACCTACATTAGTACTAAATTGTCCATGCTGTACCACTGCATCTTCTCTAGTCCTAAAATTTTAAGCCCGAAAAATAGCATGTCAAATCCAACATCTGTCAAATGAGCATAACCCACTCACTAACCACCTTAAGGCTGCCTGTGACTAATCAGTCACAAATTGTATGCCTACATGACTATTGATACTAGAAGAGGCTTGATGAATGAAGGCTCAAAGCTCAATTGTGGCAAATACCTTATGTTTCACATCCCGGGTATTATTAATTTGTAGGACAAGTGACAATGTATCTGATAGTGTAAATACTGTAAAAGATTCATGTGATTGTTTGAGTAATTGTATATTATCATATTCTACGGTATTTATACTGTTTATCTGGATTTATTATGAGTACTTTGCACCTTATGTTCAGGCAAAAGACAAGCTAAGTAGAAGTGTACTACTACTAGTGAGGTTAGGAGTGTATGTGAATCTGAGTTGATTTAAGTGAACGCTGTTGTTTCATAGACCTTTTGAGGCTACTAGGAGCTCCAACAGAGAAACCAAGCAGAAAAGTGCAATCTGAAACTGGTTTACCTATAATAAAATATTGTAGTCCAATACATTAGACTTGTGTTTTGTGTTCTGTCACACATATACTATCAGAGGATCCGGGTTTCATCCCCACTGTCAGGTTGCCACACCCCATACCACCCAGCCACTGCATGCAAACCCGCATACAATGGAAGGGTTGTATCAGGAAGGGCATCTAGCGTAAAACCTGTGCCAAAGTTGGACCTGAGACCAGATAATACCTCCTTAGCAAACATGTATAGCAGTTACATGATGTTAGTGGGTCCAATACGTGATTGGGTGTCTTCACTCTCACTCATTCATCGTATATACCGCTTTATTATGTATATATGGTCACGGGGCGCCTGGAGCCTATCGCAGGAGACTTAGGGCACGAAGTTCGGTACACCCTGGACGTGGTGGCAATCCATCGCACACTACGGGCAACTTGGGAATGGCAATTAGCCTAATCTGCATGTCATTGGACTGTGGAAGGTTACTGGAGTACCCGGAGGAAACCCACCAAGCACAGGGAGGACATGCAAACTCCATGCTCACATACCCAAGGTGGGAATCGAACCCGGATCCAGGAGATGCAAGACGACACTCCACTAAGCCACCATGCTGCCTGGTGAAATTTGTTTTGACCATAAACAAAAAATAAATAGAAGCGAAACAAAAACACATAGATAAATAGAAAATATACAGTATAAGCAGACTTAACAGAGAATATGCAAATAAGTAATAACAATACACAGAGTAAATCAACAAGCAAACAAATAAATAAATAAAAAAGAAGGGAAAATATTAAACTAAATAGCAGAAAATAAATCGCAGTGTTTCATTGATTAAATCTGAATGTCGAGACAGAGGATTTGTGCTTTTCTATTAGATTTAACGAATTTAAGATGTTTGGGATTTTACAGATCAAAGGTAAATTTTTAGGAAGTGATTTATATTTATGAATTGAAAAACTTGGCCATTAAAATATAAAAGTGAACAATGTATTCAAATGATTTGTTACTAAAAGAATATAATTTTCAGGTTGCCGCCAAAAACTCTATCTACTACATCACAAGTAAAAAGAATGAGAAATAAATTCCTCCTGTTGGTTGCAGAATGTTCACAGATCCCACATATTTATCAATTATGGAATTAATAGGATTAATAATATTTTAAAGAGAACTTCTTTAAAATGCTCTGAGCTTTAAGGGCTACGTGCTACATACAGTACAGTTTGTGAGGCCAACTCGAGCACAGCCAATAGGAAAACAGTCGCGCTCTTTGTAGGCGCTACTCCAGACCTCCTGGCGGCAGTGAAGGGGAGTTCTGTCCCTTTTAGCATCACAAGCCTGTGGCAAAAAAGAAGAAAATAAATTATTGGTTGTTTGGAAACACAATACCGCAGAATGTGGACAGTGGAACAGCTTGCTCGTGATTTTATGACTGATTCGGTTAACGGTTCTGGTCTGGTCTTATTCTGAAGTTTTAATCATACCGATACTGGCTTCGTTACATTCATCAGTAATCCGAAAAGACAGAAAAAGATACAAGCATACTCTGCCAACCTGACGGACTAACACAATCCAAAGTTTTACCTGTTAGAACTGTTTAGTTTTTATTCAGAATGAACGTGCCGAAAAGCGGTTATCGTGTCTTCTCTGCCAACTCCACTGCGGCATGCACCGAGCTGGCGAAGAAGATTACCGAGTATGTATTCTGTTATTATTACACACACACACACACGCCTACTTAATACACAACCCGAGCCGTTTACTGGACAGCGCGGTCCAAACTAACATTAGCTTACTAAGCTTGTTAGTGAATTTGCTAGGTCGTTATTAACACGTAATAACCTTCCAAAATGCAGCTGGTTTACTAGCCAAATTTCTGTAAGTTAAAACGGACTGCTATAGTAATTAATGTGTGCAGCTAGTCACAGTTTGTGGTTTTAATGAAACCCTTCGTCATTCCACAGGACAAGCTAACTGCTTTATCACCTCAGTGTGACCCATTAGCTAATATAGCTAACCTTTTAGCTGCTGTAAGATAGGTGTTTGTTTAGACAACACCATCGTAGCTCAACAGATTATTCATGTCAAGTAATGGAAGTGTGGTATTTGGACATAATGTTGAACAGCAGATATCACAGCTTTTTGGAATAAAGGCCAGCCTGTCTAGCACTATAAACTGTGCCGTACACACTTAGTGGGCAGATTGTTGGCTGCAGTCAATCTTCTGCTACACAAATGTGTTAGATATCTTTTTCTCCGTTCATCAATGACACAACCTTAGCAAAGTCACTGATATGGTAGTGTGTGTCAGCAGTGGTCCTCTGTAGATCCCTGTAAAGTAATGTTCAAAATATGTATTTCAACATGTACATACAGTACCGATCAAAAGTTTGGATATATATTTGGATTTATTTTTCTACATTCTTGAACACTACTGGAGACACTATGGAATAACACACATTGAATTAGGTATGTAACAACAATAGTCGGTTGTTATTTTAAAGCATGAAGATCAGCTGTTCAGGAATAGTTCCTGTCAAGTGCATTTGCAAAAACCCATCAAGCACCATGATGAAACTGGCTATCATGAAGACCATCCCAGGAAAGCAAGACCAAACCGTACCTCTGCTGCAGTGGAGAAGTTCATTTAAGAGTGATCAGCGTCAAAAATCACCAATTAACAGCACCTCAGATTAGAGCTGTTATGAAGGCTTTACAGATCATAAGTAGCAGACACTTCTCAATAACAGCTGTTCAAAGGAGATGACTGCGTATTTGAATGGCTTCAGTATTATTTTACAATGTAAAATAAATAAAAATCAGAAGGGGTAATGGGATTAGAGGGTGTGTCCAAAATTTTGACCAGTAGTGTATATACATGGAATAATCCCACACCTATTTTTAATTTTTTTTCCCCCCCATTTTCTTGGGAAGAAATCCTCACCCTGTTTAATTCGAATGTTTAATTGTCCAGGCCACTTTGACTATTACAATTTTTTTTTTTTTACCATACTATTATTTGCAATTGCCCATATCTCTGATAAATTTTGTTAATTCTGTTTGCCATAACATAAACAAAATACTAAATTTAAACCATAAATCTGTTTGGAATAATTAGTTGATGATAAATAAATGACAGTTAAAATGTTAATTGTCTGAAAAAATGGCTGCCCCAATGAATGAATGAATGAATGAATGAATGCATCACAGTTTCACATGCGTGAAGTAAAGAAACATACATTCCTCTGTTGTCACAGCTAGTTTTTTTATAGCCATTATAGTCATGGTGTTTTTCATGGTCCTATAAGTGCCAGATTTCCTATCATTCTCTCTCTCCCTCTGTTTTTTTTTTTTTTTACTCTTTAGGCGTCTTGGTGTGGAGTTAGGCAAGTCTGTTGTTTACCAGGAGGCAAACAGAGGTGAAATGAACTCTCATTATTTTTATGATATTATATTATAATATCCAATTATTATTATTATATATTATGAATACATTTTATTCTTATAAATAAATCTTTTTGGTCTAACTGTATCTAACCGTGTTTACATTTTTCTTTAAAAAAGCTCATTGTAATTGATTTCTCTATGTCACAGAAACTAGAGTTGATGTCAAAGAGTCTGTCCGAGGCCAAACAATCTTTATCATTCAGACTATTCCCAGGTAAGGCATATCTGTCAGGGTGTTAAACTATGCAAGTGAGAGTAAGATACATTATCTCAAAGGCTAACTGTGAATATAATTTGAATAGATGAAACATTGATAGCTAATCTATTCAAAATATATCCACGCAGCCACAATGTGATGAGATCTGCATGTAGAAGTATTTTAATCCTATGCTGCATAATGTGTGTTTTGCAGAGATGTTAACACAGCGATCATGGAGCTGCTAGTCATGGCGTATGCACTCAAGACCTCCTGCGCCAAAAACATAATTGGAGTCATCCCTTATTTTCCATATAGCAAGCAGTGCAAGATGAGGAAGAGGGGATCCATAGTGTGTAAATTGTTGGCATCTATGCTTGCCAAAGCAGGTATCAAATACCCTCTGATTACATCCTTGATTTGTAGAACCCACTGAAGTTGATTTGAATTTGTTGAGTGAAAACACTCTGTTTTCTCAGTTTCATGTTCAGAAATAACAAATTATGATTACTTGGTTGTATGAAAGTGAGCAGTCTGCTTTAGATGTTAAAGTCACAGCAAAACACACACCTCCATATATCTTCATATTTCTTCATATTTCTCAATTTTTATTTATGGAACAAAATGAAGTGTTCTGTTGTCACTGGAATTATTCAGATTTATTTTTGCTTCTCTGCATCTTTTTATTTCCACTTTATTTAGGCATGTATGGGCCATATACTGCAATAGACTTCCGATTAAATGACATCTCTGTTTTAGCTTTGAAAGTGCAAATTAGTCTTTGGAAAGTGTAATCATTCTGTTATGTGGTATAAACAAAACATAATTTAAAAAAGTATTACAACTCAATTTTGATATCAAAACAGTATAATAAATTTTGCATAGAAGCGTACTGGTACAAAAAGGATAAATGTTAGAAATGTGTGGTCATCTCACACCTCCAGGGTTGGGGATTTGAATCTCACCTCCTCTCTCTGTCCACGGAGTTTGCAGGTCTCCTTGGGGTCCTCTGGTTTTTTCCCTCATGCAGTTTAGGTTTTAAATTGCTGTAATATATGATTGTGTTGGCTAGTTTTTTTGGATGGGCGTACCCATTGATATACTCCTGCCTTTTTCCACAGTTCCCTGGGATAGGTATAAATGATGGATGGATGGATGGATGTTCAATTTGTTATTTGTTTTCAATAAAAGGGATATTAAGAGATCTGTGCATAGTCAGAACTACTACTGTATGTATACCAAGATCATGTTTAACGGTTGTTTTGCTCTCTATATTTATTTGTTGCACTCATATTTCTATATTTATTTGTTGTACTCATATTATTCTTTTGTACCAAGACTAATATTTCACTGAAATACCATGCACTCACCTTAATTGTTGTTGTTGACATTATTAATCAGGTTTGACACACATCATCACTATGGACCTGCATCAGAAGGAGATTCAGGGTTTCTTCAGTTTCCCTGTTGATAACCTGCGTGCTTCTCCATTCCTTCTACAATACATTCAAGAAGAGGTTAGTTAACTATAAAATGACTCTTATCACCCAAGTTAAAGTACAGTGGAACGTCTGATTACGAGCATAATTCGTTCCAGAAGCGGGCCAAAATAGAATTTTCCCATAAGCAATAAGGAAAACTCAAATGATTCATTTACAGCCCAAAACAATAAATACATAAAAATTATTAATACAATATATAAAGTAAAAATAAAACAGACTAACCTGCACTTAACACTTAAAAAAGTAAAAATAAATCCCGACAGATAAGTGTTTCTGTTTGTGCACGCAGACGCTGTGTATTTGTATGTGTGTGTGTGGAATTAGCCCCTCGCCTCGTCTTAAACAGTAAACCTCCTCCTCCCTCCCCCCACCTCGCTTTTAAAGTTTCACAACTAATACACACAATGCAAACACTGTTTTAATGTTTTAAGAGCAGAGTTTTCTGTGTAAATAAAGCGTGTGTGTGAAGCTGGGGAGAGTGTGTGTGCGTGTGTCGGTGTCAAATTACGTGCGCATAGGACACACACATAGGACGGTGAGTAAAGGCGAGAGTGTGTGTGTGTGTCGGTGTGTGTGGGGCACAGTGTCAAATTACGCGCGCGCACACACATAGGAGGGAGAGGGAGATGTTGCTTATACCAGTAAGAGACGAGCACTAAGACCCAGCAAGGGAGACGATTACCCATAATTCCGCAGCGCAAGAGAGAGAAAAATCATTTGCTCAGTTGTGATCAATTGACGCTCAGTGTCAAAATAATAGGCGCATACGTGATACATGATACTCGGCACTCGTAAACTAAGACTTTCGCTCGGTTTCCAATTCAAAATTTATTAAAAATCTTTGCTCATCTTGTGGAACACTAGTAAACCATGTTACTCGCAATCCGAGGTTCTACTGTATTCTAAAAAAAACATGTCATTTTATTTAAAATGTTTTTTCTTTTAGGTCCCTGATTACAGAAATGCCATTATTGTTGCAAAGTCTCCATCTGCTGCAAAAAGGTATTGTTGCTGTCCCTAGCCAAACCTGTAGATGTACACATTGTTATTCATATGTAATCCATTCTGTCTATGCTGTTGGAATAACTACAGATCTGAAAAATATGTATGTATATATCAAAAATAGCACTTTTTTCAGGTAATGCTTTATGCTCTTGCCTAAGTGTCGATAAATAACGTTAAAACTTTTTTAATACCATAATTTATACAACAAAAAAAAAATCTGATTGGACAAGAGTGTTGATATATAGCACTGGGACATTATTTAATATGTATCACTTCATGTAATAAGTATTTTAGGAAGTGTTATTTATACTAACTGTCTGAAGCCAGCTTAGGCGAAAATAGGTTAGTACAGTCCGCAGTACTGGAAAGGGGAGTGCAATAAAAAAATTAAAAAATTTAAAATTTAAATGAAAAACCTGCCATGAAAGCACTTTCAGAAAGGAAACACATCTGATAACATCATCTTATCTTAGTATAATTTCTATTAAGTCATTCCGGATTGGCGCTGAACCATCCGTGTTGCTTTGTTCAAAGCTTGTGCAAGCTACAATGCTAAATAGCTTCTAACATAAGGCTGATTCCCAAATCAAAAAGTAGAAAGTGGAAATTTTGTGAGTTTCTCAGGACTATCTTCCACTTTCAGGATTTATTTTCCTCACCTTTTGGCCTGTTAATTACACATTAACTGTCAGTCGCCAGTCCTGCCAATTATGTTTAATTAGTTCTGCCAGTTGCAGAAGGATAGGTGTTGGTGGAGCAAAATAACTGGTTAAATAAGCAAACAAATCATAATCTGTTGTATAAAAGCAATATCACACTTGAAGTAGTGCTGTTGTACTCAATATAAGCACTCCACCTCATGTGACATTGCTTAATTGCATTACAGTCATCAGTGTCAATCTGTTTTGACTGAGAAGTAGTAGAGTATATTTGCTATAAAAAGGAAAGTTATAATTTTTGATGCCTGTTATATTCCCTTTTAAGGATGCTTAGTCAAGTCCCAATAAGATTTATTTTTAAATAATGGATTATATTAAGAAACCTTGTTGCTCTTGCCCTATTTACAACTTAGCCCTATAAAAGTTAATATAGTTTTTGTCATTTTAATTCAGAGATCTTTCTTTTTGTATGTGCTGATCATAGGGCTCAGTCATATGCGGAGCGGCTGCGTCTGGGCCTGGCTGTTATTCATGGGGAGGCTCAGTGTTCTGAATCAGACATGGCAGATGGACGACACTCTCCTCCTTGCGTGCGCAACACTTCAGGCCACCCAGGCCTTGAGCTGCCATGTAAGAGATCAGTAAAGACAAATAACCCCTTTTAGAGTAACAGAATTATTCAAGGCTTTATCCTGCATGGTTTTCCCAAAAAGACTACCAGGAGAGCCACTGCTAATTATTCAAAATTTAGTATATCAAGTATAGATTTACTAGATATTGGTTAAGTTAGGAACACATGCCTTCTCTATTGTATGGGGTGGTGGTAATAGGGGGAAAAAAGATCTTGCGTTTCAATACTAACAGCCTTTCTGAAGCACTCTCTGCGATATAGTTATCTTTCTATTGCTTTGCATTATTAACATTTAACCTCATGATTTTATTACTTGCATAATTGGAAATGTCCAAATCGTATTATTTCTACTGGTTCACAAGGTCTTTTGGGACTACTATTTTGTTGGTTTTGTATTAATATAATTATTATTGCTTAGCAGTGAATTCTGTTTCATTTGTGCTTGCTGTATATGTCATGTGGACTTGGACAATTCTCAGAGGGACCTCTAAGAGATATTACAATATAACAGCATTAGTCTTTGTGATCCATTATACCCATCTCAGGCTTAGCTGAATTAAAAATATTCTGTAACCTTTCTACATTGTAAGGGGTAAATAATCTCTTTTCGTATTCAGTTTTACATATAGCTGTAACAGTGAACAGAATAAACAGAACTCAAAACACAATGCTGATTGGCTGAATGGAAACACAATTGGCTATAAATGTTTATAATCACAAAATGATGCTTCATAAGTGTTTTGCGCTGGTCCATATAACATCAAAATCATAAAGAAAAAAGGAAAACACTATTTTGTGTAAACAGAATTAGTGGTACTGCTTGCAGCAATTATTCCTGATTAAATAGCACAGATTATCAGATCAGAGTGGATTCTGAGGATTTTTGAAGTCTCGCTCTCATGTTCTGTGTTTTATGAGCTGTCTGTGTGGACATTACTTAATGTGGTGTTTATTTGTTGATAATAGGCAAGCAACAAGCTCCGTTCCCAGGCATAGAGCTTCCAAGTATGATGATTAACTCTCTTTGCTTCTGATCACAGCAGTGTTCAAACTGAAATGGTTCCTCTATGCATGCATGCAGTAACTGAGGCGTCTCAATACCTGCAGCCAAAAGCATTCTGTGCTCCTTAGATGGGTAGCTATGCTAAATAAAATTTCCATCATTGTAGTAAGAAGCTTAAGGTTTAAGGTTCCTTGTCTACATTCATGGATTTGATGCTGCTTGTTTCATGCATCAGATATGTTGCTATCTATTCACACTATCCTATAGCCTAGTCATCAAAAGTGTAACAGCTCGAGTCTATGAGTAATCTGCTTAAATAAACCTTGTTATTGCAGTTATTTCAGAGTACATTAAGTAGAAGTGTGTATAATCAGAGTGCTTCCTGTAAGGATTGAGAAACCTCAAATGAAGTGATGCATTAAAAATATTTTGTAATGATCATCTTTTAAAACAAAATGAACAATTTAAAGATATATACATACGTTTGGTGTTAATCTGGCCCCAGTTTTGCTAACAAACTCATCATCGCTGCTTGTGGAGAATTCTCTAAAGTAGATATTTAGACTAGTTGTTTTGTAGCTGCTTGGGACCAAGACCTCTGCATGGCCTTGGAGACACATGACCTTGAGGAAAAGAACTACAGAACATAAACAATATAACAAATGATAGACGTAAAAAGTTTAGAATTGAATCATGTCCAATGTAATCATCTCCAATACTTCAACAAAGCTGATAGTATAAAAAAAAGATTTATCATTAAGTAAGAGCATTTGACATTATCAAAATATAATGTAATATGATACAGATTAAAATTAGGACACAATTCAATTGTAAAAGAAAATGCTATTTTAAAATTTCCTTTCAGACTTACAACTTGATATACTGTTTTACCTAACAGTAAATGACTGTGCTTTGCTGGCTAAATGAAAGGCATGTGTTGATGGCATGTTTAAATTTTTTAAATGCTCTGAACCTGATCTGCCCCTGTGTGTTAAACCTTACTCAGGTGTGCAAGTGTGTATTGGTTGTGACTTCCTGTGCCTTTGCCATGACAGAAGACTTGGAAATCAGCCCCTGAATACCAGTAGTTCCAGCCAGATTTACTCAGATTTGCTGGATTTGTGTAACAAATCCTAGGTGTTTCAATTGCATCTTATCTGCACAGAATTTTGTGTAGGAACCTCTTGGATGCAATATCCTTCATGATTGGTTATGTTGGACAAAAAAAACATAATTTTCTCTGACATTTTGCATGGCATGTGCTGCAGTGACTTTGCTGTTACTAATGTAGCCAAATTTATAGGTGGGGTACAATTGGAACCATCAAAGAAAACTATAAAAGTCCCTGTAGTGAGGTAAAGCAAAGTAACTAGGGTTTGCATAGTCCCACAGTCAGCATTTAGGGATGATTAGGTAAGGAATGAAACATGATGGAGTGTGCTGTTATAAGAAAATTATCATCATCAGGGGCGGTGGGGGGCAATCAAACACAAAGCAGCGTTGATAATTTGACAATGACAACACATTCCAAAGTGTTTAATTCTTCTTATACCACAGCAATTTAATAACAAATATTAATCTATAATTAGTTATGAATGATACCATGTCGTTACTGATTCATACAGTTACATTTAATGTTGTGGAGATGAGCTATTTCCTTTTATTACTTACCTATATCAACTATTATAGCAACTTTTTTTAATGTTAATAAGACAAAAAGGAAAGTGAGAGTGTTGACTCTTATTAAAAAATATATATTTTATATTTTATTATATATCTATATTATTCTATTGCGATCACCAAATTTGGGACTGATTTTCTGGCTGCACAACATGGACATTTCTCACCTTACTTTGTAAGAGAATTTATGGTTGATTTTTTAATGTCTTCTTAAAAGGTTGATTAGGAGAAGAGAGGACCCTGAAGCGTTTATGAGCACACAAACCTGCTAGCTCCTCCTTTTTGTGTGTATAAAGAATCCTAGTGTGTAGCAATAGAAGGAGAAGGTTTTTTCCATTTAGGTCAATATTAACAGTTTAATGTAGTTGACTGTCGGTCAATATGAAGGTAAATCTAATGCACATACATGTTAGTCCTGTATTTGGTCATCAGAATGGGATCAATTATGCAGTGCAGCATTAAATGAAATTCATGTAACAGTTTAGAACAAGGTAATTAATATATTACTACAATTTCTCTTATAGCTGCCAAAATAGTGATTATATGGAAAATAAAACCTTCTGACCTTTCAGAGTTCAACAGTTCTGTGGTATAAGAATGTTTTCGTATTACGTTAGCCATTCAGTGTTATAAAATTCTGTATGCTTGAATCCATCTTCCCATTCTATATGCTTGAATCCTAAACTACACTGACTCTGAAGCCTTTTTCTTTTGATGGTATCCTTCTCCACCACCTCTTGCTTTAAGTATAAAAATGAACATCTGTTGAAATTTCTTTTTCTAGTAATGATGGCCAAGGAGAAACCACCCATTACAGTGGTGGGAGATGTAGGTGGACGCATCGCAATCATTATTGTAAGATACACCTTTCTTAATTACCCTGTAGTTTTACTTTAATGTAGATCAATTGTTCAAATGTGCAAAACAAGTGAGTGTCATGTCTTTAATATGGCATATTGTTTGTGGTTGGGTCTGCAAATGTTTCTAAAATGGTTCTTGAGTTTCACTCATAACAGTTTCAGAGTTTTACTGAGAATAGCGGCATATACAGTACAGACCAAAAGTTTGGACACACCTTCTCATTCAAAGAGTTAGAATTTGTATTATGGCAAGAAAAAAGCAGCTAAGTAAAGAAAAACGAGTGGCCATCATTACTTTAAGAAATGAAGGTCGGTCAGTCCGAAAAATTGGAAAAACTTTGAAAGTGTCCCCAAGTGCAGTCAGAAAAACCATCAAGCGCTACAAAGAAACTGGCTCACATGCGGACCGCCCCAGGAAAGGAAGACCAAGAGTCACCTCTGCTGCGGAGGATAAGTTCCTCCGAGTCACCAGCCTCAGAAATCGCAGGTTAACAGCAGCTCAGATCAGAGAGCAGGTCAATGCCACACAGAGTTCTAGCAGCAGACACGTCTCTAGAACAACTGTTAAGAGGAGACTGTGTGAATCAGGCCTTCATGGTAGAATATCTGCTAGGAAGCCACTGCTAAGGACAGGCAATAAAACAGAAGAGACTTGTTTGGGCTAAAGAACACAATAAAGAACACAATAAAGAACACAATAAAGAAAACTCTTTGAATGAGAAGGCGTGTCCAAACATTTGGTCTGTACTGTGTATGTCCACTGAAAAATTTGTATGTAGTATTTGAATGGCATGGTGTAACTTTGCAGAATGCTAAACCACACCTGGATGCAGACTCATATTAGTCACACTTAGTATGATGCAGTATGGTGCACCCTGTTATTAAGAATTCCCAAATGGTTCCATTAACGACACACATCTGAGCGTTTGAAAGTTGAGATGGTGTACTTCATAAAAGGGGCTAACTATATGTTTGCCTCTTTGTTTGTACATAGGAAAAAAAATAAGAAAAAAAAATATTTTCCTTATTTTAAACCCTCATGTAGGATGACATCATTGATGATGTGGAAGACTTTGTGGCGTCAGCAGAGATCCTGAAAGAGAGAGGAGCCTATAAAATCTACATCATGGCCACCCATGGCCTGCTGTCAGCTGATGCACCACGCCTCATTGAGGAGTCCGCCATAGATGAGGTCCCATTACCCATTTTTTTTTAACACTTTAGAGTTTAACCAATTTAATTCTATATCATTTATATCAATGTTACGTTTATGTGGTATTAATCTTATGGTTGAATTGTGCATGTGCCTTTTATTCTATTTAATGGTTTTAAATTATTGTATTTTATGTCAATTATTTATATAAATAAATTATATAATTATAAATATGCTGTTGATCTTTTTTTTTTTTTTAAATACAGGTGGTGGTGACAAACACTGTCCCCCATGAGGTGCAGAAGCTGCAATGCCCGAAGATCAAGACGGTTGATGTGAGCATGATCCTGGCCGAGGCCATTCGCCGAATCCATAACGGCGAGTCCATGGCCTACCTGTTCCGAAACATCACTGTAGACGATTAGGATGAGCATTGATCTCACTGTAGAAGGGAAGTCATTACAAAGTTAAGGAGGTTCTTCCTTCTCTGTTGCATGTGCTAAAAGTGCCAGGTTTTCTAAAATGTATTATTAGACCAGTAATATGATATAACTTTTTGAGGCCAGGTCAAACAAGTTACATTTTAGGAACTGACAGTTGTTGCAGTATGAAGGCAATCTCTTTTACATTTGTGCAATACTATGAGCTGTGTAGCTTTAAAAGGGTGCAACAGTACTTGAGATACATACAACGGTCTTGATTGTTGCTTGCTGAAATAATGTTAAATAAAGCCGGTTGTTCAAAATTGGTTTGCTTAATTGGTTTGCTTACACTAAATTAATTGTTTGTGACTATTATTTCAGAAAACTATGTAATAAAAATTATCCAATATTAGTGCTTGAGCCAACTTGAACTAGAAGTATAAGCATTTAGCTCTTTATTTTAAAAATTGAAAGTAAAACCTTTCACTGCTTTCCATGTGGTTTTTAGGTCTTCTTATTGTTGTGTTCCTATACTTTGCATCTTGTGCACATAGGTATAACCATTTTCTGATATTACCAAGGTTATTTGTTTATATTGATGTGATCACAATTCTGTGAAAGTTGATGTCTTTACACATGTTCTTTGCATCGTTTCACCTATCACTTCCACTTCCTGTTCAGAACTCATACCTTTTGTTCGACGTTCAGGCAGGTGGCGAATGAGTGTGACTCTGTGACAGTGACAGCTGCTCTGGCAACCATATTCAAAATGTATTTCCTTGTTATTCTTTTTTTATCTATTGATTTTCCCCAACTCATCTGGGCTGCATTCCAGTTATTCAAAATGGACAATATGTTTTGTGAAGTTATGTCACCGAAGTTGATTTATAACCATATTTTTGTAAATAAAGAGAATGGCTGAAGTTGTAGTGCTTCACTGTGTCTTTATTGAACTAAATATGAATCATAAACATGTTTACTTAGAAGTTTAAATCATTTGTACTCAACTCAAATTAATTATCTCCTTATGACAGTTCAGAATAGCCCTAGATGTCATGAACAGATTCACAGATTACATTACACACTCATTCTCCAGTCTTCAGTAGACCTTCATACAGTTTAATTTTGCACTTTTATACTTGAGTCTATATAATTTCATCTTAGACTTTGAACTAAATCGTTCACATTCTTCCACGGGCTACTAGCAGGATCTCACTATATGATTTAGTCACAGACCCTGTACTTGCTCAGAACTCCTCAGGGAATCTCTGGGGACACTGAGGAGCTTAGACCAAGTCAAGGGGCAAAGACAGGAACTCATATACTGTACATTTTGCATGCCATTTGCTACCATAGAACAGTTCTAAAACAGTACAGCAAATTGTTTGTTATTCTTCCTCAAGACACAACTCTTTAGCCCAGGTTTCCAAAAGAGAGTACAGTAGTTCTAGTCCAGCTCCATGTTGTCTTCTGCTTTTTCCTTTCTGTCGTGCTTCAAATATGTTTTGTTCCTCCACCACCAACTCAACATGTGGTTATCAAAGTCTGATTTAGTACAGTAAAAAGTAGTCAGGTTTTACAGTGATCCTGATATGCATTTAAATCAATTTCAACAATTAAGAATTGCATAAAAATGTGAACACTGTTTTTCAGATTTTTGCCATTGTACAACACACTTACCTGAGTTTCTGAAGCTCAAGCAGTCCAAGTGTCAAAATGCAAACTGAGCCAGGTGAAGCGGATAGCCGACTGTGTGTTTTAACCAGCCCTTTATGAGGAAGTAGAGTGCTGACATTAATATTACTTCCCATTTCAGCTCAGGGGAACAAAGCACCTTGTCTCAGAAAGGGGAAATTGTGTGTGTGTGTGTGTGTGGGGTGGGTAGGTGTGGTGGTGTATGTCTGGATCTGACTGCCTACACAAGCACACATATGGTGCTGCTTCACTTTGTGCAAAGGAAAATAAAACGCGAATAACTATTAAAGATATATACCTAATCTATGATCCTCATCTGATTGTTAATCTTTCTGCATTTAGCATAATTTGACTTTGTGATGTCTGAAGTTGTCTTGAGTTAAAACTTTCAAAAAGAATCCACTTGCAGATTCATTTATTTAAAAGGCCATTCTGTATAAGGGGCGATTGAAGCAAGACAACTTCCCACACAAATGAAGAAGAGAAGAGAAAACTGGCAGTCGGTTAACAAACCATGACCTTCCCTTTCATTTTATTTCTGCTTTGACTAGAGGGAACAATCAGACCCTTATGCATAGCATGAGCTGAGAAGATGCAAGCAGGGAAATCTCCACTAGATGGCAGTATATTGCTGGACAATATCTCTTCTTATGGTTTGGTCAAGAACTATGTAAAGATTTCATCCC
>JAAGKR010001095.1:125851-142540 GCA_011419295.1 Clarias macrocephalus
ACCCCCCCCCCCCCCCCCCCCCCCCCCGTTATTAGTAATATATAAATATGATAATTATGTAACCCTTGACATATGAAATGTGATGTATGATATGTGATGTATGATGTTATGAGAACAGAACAATAAACTTCCAGGGCTGTTTCACTGATTTCAAATCATTAGTCAGACATGTCTGATCATTTTAATATTTATTTTTCAGACTGTAACAAAACATACAAAATGTGTAGCATAATTAATTCTACAATAACATGTCAACATGTTCTACAAATACATGAGTTTTAATACATTTATAGATTTTTATATATATATATTTTATATATATACAAACATGCTTCATTTTTTTTTTACTTTACACTACAGTCCACACACCCTGGTCATATATATTTTTTCAAATTATAGAATACATATTTTACAGGCTTGTCCTCTTGCATCATGTTAACACTTGACAGTAAGCTTTTATCAGAGCTTCAGAAGTTTAGTGCAACTTATGTTAGAAAATAACTGCCATAAGATTCACTACAGTATATTCTTTTCAAACACTCAGCGGTTCCTCCTTTTCACACACAGTTTGAGTTCTTGTTTACCTCCCCTTTTCCTCTTATCAGCAGTTTCCGTCTTGTTCATTGTCAGTACTGAGAGGATAAGAAAGATGCTGTATTTGAATGGGTTAAAATGCTCCTTCGTCCTGTGAGCTTTAGGACATGGTGCAGCTGTTGGTCTTGTTCATGGGTGGCCGCACTCCAGCATTCTTGGGGAAAGTCTCTCGGCGACGCCTTAGTGCTGGGCTCAGGCGACTTGGCACATTGGCTTGCTGTAGTAGCTCTCTAAACACCTCCAGCACATTGTTGTTCTCTTTGGCCGAGGCTTCCAGGAAGCAGTAGTTCCAGTCCAGCTCCATGGTTGCAACAACATCTTCTGCTTTTACACTTCTGTCACTTTTACAATCTGCTTTATTCCCCACCACAACCACTGGTGTGAACTTATTGTCTTTGATCTCCAGGATTTCCTTGCGCAGACTTTTGACTGTTTCGAGTGACTCAGGGTCATCAACGGAATAGACCAGGGCGAAGACATCGCCATTCTGGATGGAGAGTTTGCGCATAGCTGGGAAGGAGTAGCTGCCACTCGTATCCATGATGTGCACAGTCACTTTGATGCCAGCCACCTCATACTCCATGCTGTGTTGCTCCTCCACCGTCCGCTGGTGCTTCGGTTCGAACCGATCCTGCAAGAAGCGCTGGATTAGAGCCGTTTTGCCCACGCCAGCAGCTCCCATGAAGACCAGACGTACTTCTTTCTTTTCCTTTACGTCTAGAGACATGCTCTTTGAAGGTTGCTCTTACCCTTGGACTCTGTAGAAGCTTGTAGAACTCTTCAGAAAATTTAGTGGAGCATTTGCTGCGAATTTACTCACATAATGAGATGTGTTGCAGTAATGCATGGCACATAGCTGACAGGTGCATCTGTGTCTGTGGGTGTCTCTGGGTCCTATTTATAGAGTTTCTCAATAATGGTTCGGTGCTCCTCCTGAGCTCTCATCCAATTGCCTCACAGCAGAGGTCCTTATGATTTATTTTGTGACCAATTGAACAGAAGTATGGAAATGAGAGATGTTATGAATATGCTCGAATCAGAAGTGGTGAGAGCAACATGAGCACAGGATATATTTGGGTGCTTCAAATTCTGTGCCTAATGAAATGGCTGTGACTTAATTCTAAGAAAACAGTTACATTTAGCTGATCATATTTGCAGTATATGGGATCAGGATCAAACATGTTGGAAAAAGTAAATAAATTTTTCAGTACGGTACATAAAAATCAGGATAGAATAAAGATCGATGGAAATTTTCATTAAAGCCACTTTAGGGCTTCAGTAGATGGATAACAAGCTTCATTTAATTCTTAGTATATTCAGCAACACAAGAGCTGCTAATACTAAAATTTGTTTAGACTAAATATTTGGATTTAAACTTGAGACCAAACTGAGACCTGGGTCTAAAAATGGACAGCTGCAAATTTATGTATCGAACATTCAAGCTTAATAAATAAATAAATAAATAAATCAAGAGTTTAGGTTCAAACAACTTTAGGTTCAAACAATACAATTGAACTCGCACTTGAGTTTCTGTTTGACCCAGAGGCTGCTTGTGTCGAACACAGGTGCTGTTCAAAGGAAAAGAAATCTCTGGTCCACTTGAAAAGTGGTGTTCTGGTTTTTTTTTTTTTTATTTATTTTTTTTTAGCTCCAAATGACCTCAGATCTGGTCAACACCATCAATCGTTCTCTGGCATTTGGCAACTTTTATTGCTAGTTTCTGTTAGTGTTACAATGTTGGGGAAAATTTGTACAGAAAACGGGAACACTGATCCAGAATATTATTGTAATTTCTTGCAGAACAGCTTATTAGCACACTTTTATTCATTCTCTAATTAAGCATGTGACTGGTGTGGAATCCATTGGGCACCCAGATGGGAGTAGTTATAAGGCAGTCTTACACACTATGATGACGATAATTGGACTAGTCATCTTGTCACACTGCAAAACTGAATATTTTGATGTTCACACACACACACACACACACACACACACACACACACACACACACACACACACACACACACACACACACACACACACACACACACACACACACACACCTTCTTATCAATGAATACTTTAATCATATCTGATCAGACAGCTTTATCTGAAACAATCATAAACCCTTTTCTCTTGACAAAACACAAACTGCCCAATTAACTGTCTTTCTCTTCTATTGACTTTAAATGAATGATCTGTTGCTTGGTCTCTGAGAACATTAAATCCCTTTTCTAAGTTTTCTATTTTGTATGTCATTTTCCACGTTTGTTTCTCAATGTATAGATAATTATATTCTACATTTGTGCAAGGCCACGCTCTTTATTCATACACTTTTATCTGATGAAATTATTACGTAATTAAACCTCATTAAACAGTGGCTAATTAGGGAAACTGTAGAAAACAAGGTAATATCAGCAAGGCCAAGAAGACTTTCACTTTGCTGTCCATTAGGTCAATGCAAAACATATGACACCAAGATCTGCAGGAAGGCTTAGCTGACAAAGGAATAATGGTGCTTGCATTGTCATTGCATTCAAGTCTTAATAATGCATTAACCTTCTTAACCCGATTCCAATACCGTGAGGCAGTGAGGCAGAGTATTACCAAATTCTAGAAACATTTGTGGACACAGCCAGTCAAGAAACTAAAGCTGAAAAGTTACTGGTAATCTCAAAACATATTTCAAAATGCAAGACACTGTAAAGAAAGCTAAAGATTTTGCATTGGCGCTCATATTCCCCTGACTTTAACATTATTGAAAATCTGGAGGTGGATCTTAAACCTGCTGTACATGCAAGGTGGCCCCAGAATATCTCAGAACTAGAAAAGTTCTTTAAGGAAGAGTGGGTGAACATTCGGTAGACAAGAATAGAAAGACTTTTATCTGTCTACAAAAAACATTTGAAAGCTGTGATGGTTGCCAAAAGGGGTGTTAGTACTGACTGTCCAACCTTTTTTTTCCCACATGACATACTTTTTTTTAAGGTTGTATGAAACAGTAAGTTTCCATAAATGTGTAAAGAAAATTATTTCATCATATTTCATATATCAAACAATTTATATTTACATATTTACACATATATACTGTGTCTGTTATTGAAAAAATAAACCAGCGTGATATGAAATAGAATAACCTTCTGTGGTACTGTAAAAGTCTATTATATAAGTCAGCTGATTTATCTGATTTATGTTAAAAAATAAAAAAGCCTTATAGCTTTCTTTTTGCTTGTTTTAACATATGTAATTGAATATCAAGAAAATAAATTGAAAGCATGTAATATCAGACACTGATTCTTCAAAAGGCACCTGCTTAAACCTTCAGTATGAAATAAATATTCAAGTAACATACATGTAACGTCATTTTACAATAAACTTCTTGGACTAACTATTTTCAAATTATTGTTCTGAATATAAAACCATAATGCTATTATGACATCAGCTCTTCAATATCGTATAATAATTTTACTGTTCTGTATATCAAATTATTGAATGGGAATATTTGAAATGGTGCATTTTATGATTGTAATATATGAAGTGTTCTTGGGTAGATACTTGAAACTGCAATAGTTTAGCAAGATGTCAAGATGTCTCACCATGAACCAGCAAGTATGAATAGATGAATATAAATGTCTGTTATTTTTATGATCCTTTTTTATGAATATTTTTTCTTAGAATGCTGATCCACAAATTCCTTATCTGTTGTCTCCAGGTTATGGGTTCAGTGTTACAAGCACATACAGTACAATATCGAAAAGACAACATGCTAGCAATAAAATAAAATAATAAAAAATAAAAGAGAGTAGGTGATGTGTACTGTCATATTGCATTTTGACAATGGCATGGAACTGATGAAACAGAAGAGAAAGTCTGAATCAAAACTTGCATTAAAATTGAAAAAGGGTATACCACTCACAGTACACCCCTCTAATTTCAGGAAATATTTTAGTATATCTTCTCAAATATGCACTGTATATAGTCTTATGCAAAAGTTTAAGCACCCCTTGAGAAATAACATATTTTGGCAATTTTTTAATTAACACAGTCTCTCTTGGAAATGGAAAAATGAACAATATTTTCAGAAGACATTGATGCATACATTGAACAGAAATAAAAAAATTAAAACTTTATGATGGCACTGTGCAAAGGTTTGGGCACCCTAAGAGTTCCAGTGTCTCAGATTCTTTTTACAAAGTTTTAGACCTTAATCAGCTCGTTAAATCTGATTCATGGCAACAGCTGTCATTAGTAAATGCAAATTTCAAAGCTTTACAAATACTTTGACTCTTCAAATCTTGTGCACACACTTGCGAACACTGAACAACTACGGGTTCCTCTAAGCAGCTGTGTTAAGATCCTGAAAATTGTTGATTTAAGTTATTGATGCCCAAAAGCAGGAGAAGGCTACAAGAAGATAGCAAAGCATTGTCAGCTTGCAGTTTCCACAGTGAGAAATGTAATTAAGAGATGGCAGTTCAGGGGAACTGTGGAGGTCAAGATGAGATCTGGAAGACCAAGAAAACTCTCAGAGAGAACTGCTCATATGCTGGTCAGAAAGATCAATCATAACCCCCATTTGACTGCAAAAAACCTGCCGGAAGATTTAGCAGATTCAGGAGTGGTGGTGCAACGTTCCACTGTGCAGCGATGCTTCATGGAAGAGTCAGCAGAAGAAAACCTTACGCCGCCCCCCTTAAAGTTAGGCAGAGAAGAATGCTCCTTTAACATGTAATTATTTAACATAATAATTATTTATTTTAATAATGAAATAAAGTCATTTAGTCACAAAATTCCGCTGTATTTCTTAATATAATTTATTTGCAAAAAAATTAAAAATAATAATCTAAACTGTATTACGTTCATTTGTGTTCATGTACGCGGGGCGCCGAACAAACGAGTGTCTATGTAGGCACGTAAACTTTTGAAAAGCATGTGACCTGAGGCTGAGCGCTGATTGGATTTTGTCAAATCATCCTGGGTCGCAGCACTCGTTTTCTGTTGGTACAACTAGGGTTTGTACAGTATGTCACCTTTGTATGTATTTCGTTAACCTCAACAATGGTTTCAAAATAAATCCCAACATCATGTTTGATAATACACCACTGTCCAAAGACAAAATTCCCTGCATTTTTTCTTTTGTGCCATCTCTCTCTGACTTTTTACAAATTTTCTGCCTTCCTTACAGGGTTGGCATCTGGCCGTGGCCTGTATTGCCTTTCTGCTGCTGACAGCTTCGTTTACCTACAGTACCTGTATAATTCAATTTCCTTACTTCCTAATAATATACAAAAATGTATCATTTACAGTAAAATTACCCAGAATCCATAAACAAGATAAAGTGATGCAAAATGTTTAAATGTGATTTGGGAATATTTGACTCTGTTACATATTGTCAACTCTGCTATCATTAGACATTTTAAACCACTAACAGAATTGACATTTTCCACCATTTTGTGCTTTAGCTCAAGATGGTAATCTCAAACCAGATACCACATAGCATGATTAAAAACGGAATTTTATGGATTTTTCATGATATTATTGTTTTTTGAAAAGTGAATGAAAGATTCACTGCAATATCACAATAATAAATTTGACAAATAATTAATATACTATTGGTGCATCCTAAATTGACAAAACATTTTGTAAAAAATAGTGAGAAAAGAATAATGACATATTTTAAAGCCTCCCAGAGTTTCCCGCCAGAGCAAGTGACATCACTTGGTGAAAGTCACAAAAGCTTTAAAGATTTTTAAGTCTTTTTATACCAGATGTAAGAGAGTTGACCAGAACTTAGGGACAGACACAACATTTATTTTTTTATTACTGAAATTACATATGATGCACAAAATAGATATTTAATGCAATTGTTTCTGTAAGTTAATAGAGTAAATGCACAAAAAAGATTAAAATTCAACCTAATTATTTCATGATAATTCCAGTTAAAAGTATGAATCAGGAGGCAAAGACTTTCAATAATAGGTGTAGTGGGAGTCTTTAAGTTAATATTATCAAGACAAAATGTCCCTAAATATTCATAAAGGTATTATCTTTAGTGATAGCTTAATATAATTTGTGTTATTATTTAAAACTGGGTTAAATCACGTTTTTGTTTTTTAAAAATAACAGAAGGTTTATCAGAGAGACGCAAAATGTATCCCCAATTCTAGAATTACCCATATTGCAGTCCAAACCATCCACCCCCATGCTTCATTCTGGGCATGCAACAGTCTGGGTGGTACGCTTCTTTATGGCTTCTCCACACAGTAACTCCCCTAGATGTATGAAAGACTCAGAGAGCAATACATGTTTCACACTGTCCACAGCCCAAGAATTTCGCTGCTGGCACCACTGAAACCGCTACAGCAACGATTCTTATGAAAGGTAAAGTGCAGGTTAATTTGTCTTATTTTAACTTCATATTTTGTATTAATAATTTTTATATGAATATTTTTGGGTTGTGGAACGAATCATCTGAGTTTCCATTATTTCTAATGTGGAAATTCATTTTGAGATACGAGTGCTTTGCCTCTGGAACAAATTAATGCTTGCAATCCAAGGTTTAATTGTATATATGAATGCTGTTATATGAAAATTGTTAATAGTTTATTTTTTATCAGTTAATAAAATGGAAAGTAAATAAACAGAAGAGAAAATCTAATTAAAATCAGTATTTGGTGTGACCATCCTTTCCCTGCAAAATAGCATCAATTCTTCTAGGTACACTTGCACACATCTTTTATAGGAACATGGCAAGTATGGTAGATTGTTGCAAACTTCTTGGAGAGCTAATCACAGATGTACTGTGGATGTAGCCTGCCTTAAATCTCTCTGTCTCTTCATGTAATTACAGAAAGACTCGATGATGTTAAGATCAGTGTCCAGCCATCACTTCTATAGAATAATTTGGGGCCAATCAGACACCTCCCTGATAAAATATATATATATATATATATATATATATATATATATATATATATATACATTTGATTGATATTTTTCTCCTGTTCACTGACTTTGTGCAATTGATCAACATAATGATCAACAATTAAAATATATATTTTTGACACCATTCTTGCTTTGTAGCATTTGTCTTGGCAGAAGAAGGCTATTCAAGATTCAGTTCAATATACAGCACTGTCGTCTTGCACCTCCAGGTCCTGGGTCAGATTCCTGCATCGTGTCCGTGTGCGTGATGTTTGCATTCTCCCTGTGCTTGGTGAGTTTCCTCCGGGTTCTCTGGTTTCCTTGGTTTCCTCCCATATTGAGAAGGGAAGGTTGTATAAAGTCATAAATATAGTGGTTCCAATAATTATGACACATGTGGTTTGTTTTCTTCATTATATATACAGTACAGACCAAAAGTTTGGACACACCTTCTCATTCAGCGAGTTTTCTTTCTTGTGTTCTTTAGCCCAAATGCGTCTCTTCTGCTTGTTACCTGTCCTTAGCAGTGGCTTCCTAGCAGATATTCTACCATGAAGGCCTGATTCACACAGTCTCCTCTTAACAGTTGTTCTAGAGACGTGTCTGCTGCTAGAACTCTGTGTGGCATTGACCTGCTCTCTGATCTGAGCTGCTGTTAACCTGCGATTTCTGAGGCTGGTGACTAGGATGAACTTATCCTCCGCAGCAGAGGTGACTCTTGGTCTTCCTTTCCTGGGGTGGTCCGCATGTGAGCCAGTTTCTTTGTAGCGCTTGATGGTTTTTGTTACTGCACTTGGGGACACTTTCAAAGTCTTCCCAATTTTCGGACTGACTGACCTTCATTTCTTAAAGTAATGATGGCCACTCGTTTTTCTTTACTTAGCTGCTTTTTTCTTGCCATAATACAAATTCAAACCTTTGGTCTGTACTGTGTATATATATATTTCTTTTTATGTGCGACAATGTAAATCTTTAAATATATGTTTACAAAGGGGACTATTAGCTCTAAAACTGATTGTATTGAATCAGTGATCATTCGTGAGAATATATACTGAAGGCACGTTTTAAGGTGGTCTGTGAATATTTTGTATAGTACATAAATTATATTACAATACTTCCATGGTTTTATATTGGTCAATAATTTTAAGCAAAAAAAGAATGTTGAAATATTAATGAGATTATACAAAATGAGTTAAAAAATGGAATCATATCAAGTAATATTTTTATACAGAAATAAGGTTCTGTACATTAAATAACCTCTTTGGAGGCAAAAGTTATGTCTCCAACTTGGCCATTTTATATTTTAAGAAATAGAAACATAATGTAAAAATAATAATTTTAAATAATTTGATTTCAGATTTTTTTATTTTTGATATTTGATTATATTAGCTAAAATGACAAAGCACAGTAAAATGTAATTTTCTAAAGCTGGCAGTATTAGTGCCGTTATTTCAATATTAATAAAATATTTCTCATTATTTTAGTTCTTGTCTTGTAGCCATAGCAAATTGGCTTGCATTTACAGCATTTACATCCTACAGCACCTTAAGGATTTTTAGATAAACTGAATGGCTCTTTTTTTGTTCAGTAATATATGGCCATAAAGATATATCGTTTTTCATATAATCTCTAAGACATGACATTTCGAGTCTTAATGCTACCCCTATATTGATGGTGGATACATGGCTACTGGTTTTATTTGTTGGAGTGTACGGCAATTTTTTTTTTCATAGTGAGTTCAAATGATGTCTCTGATTTGATTTAGAGTTGAGGCAGTATTGAGAAAAGTCACATCTGGTCAGCAGCCTTAGTGTACAGTAATAGCTGGCTGAGTCATAACGGCTGTGTTTACTTCCCTCCACTCATCCCTTCCTTATATTCTCCATCACCATGGAGACCACAGATAGATCTTTTGTTATCTAATTTATTGACAGAGCAAGAGTCACTTGGACACTAATGTGCGACCACTTACACATGCACTTACTCTTATGTCTTTACTCTGTAGCATGCTGTTCACGACTAAATACAGACTTTTATGCTGATTTGTATATGCACCTGAATTTGTTTTTGGAGATATAATAAATTTGCCACATAATATGAAATTTATAGACTATATGCCTATTCATTTGTTTTTTTGGTACTGTACAACTAACAATTTTAAATGAAGTTCATAGACATTCTAATGAGCACATTAAATCAATGATTCATTGTTTCCTATAAATTAGATTAGATTTCTTGTATTTAAAAAATGATTACAGATTTCACAAACCTAACATTGTAGGACCTTGCAGTGTTCACAGATTTATTTAATATCTTCATGATTAAAATAATGTCTGGTTACTTGGATGTCTATGAACCTTAAGCATGTTGACAGTATAATGTATCCTTTAATATCCTTTAAAATGAATAATTTATTTAAACTTTTTTAAGAGAAGCTTTGCTGATGGTGCAATTTTTTTAAATAAACTGACTCTTTACTTGTGTTCAGAAAACTAAGCTTATTTTGAAGATCTTAAATATTAACTATTAAGATTCTCTGAAGCAGCTGAACACACATTTGCAATAAGATGGTGTGCCATCTGACTGACCTGCATGGTGTGTTTACAGCACCAAAGCAAACAGACACTCTGGTTAAAGAGGAGGTTCCCATTATATTGCTTTTGCGTCATCGCAAACATGGAGTTGTAGACTCCATGGTATTGGTACTGTGTTTGGGTTTGAGAAGCCATGATTTGTTTAACCATGTAATGTGCCGTAAACCTGGGACATGTTGTGAGCCCAATCACGGAGGTTAAAATTAAGCTTTCACTCTTAGGAGTTCATAGTTTCAAATCAAATACACAATACCAAATTAGAAAATGCACCAGCAACAGCAACAAAACAAGAAATGCTCTCAAACAGTTAATCGTTTCAATGCATCAATCCCCATCAACTAATCAACCAACCAACCCAACAAACAAACAGACAAAAAGAGAACTTAACAGTGTTTATAGCTATATACAGTGGATAGATTTCATTATCATTTATTGTAAGCTTTCCCCTTATCTTTAGCAGATATTTGGTTTCGTTGTCAGAATAAATGATGAAATTAGCTAAGTTATATGTAAATAAGACAATGTCAAGATTGAAATGAGTAAAACATGGCTAATAACAGGTTGATAATCATAGTTTGTTTCATATAATGATAGGAAATAGCTGCATTTTACTGTATACAAAGTATTTCCACTTGCTAATTTAGGTTCATTTAGATATTAAAAGTTTGGTTCTATTTATGGCACTATTGTATTTATATATGAAATCTGTTATTTTTAGCAATAATAATAATAATAATAATAATAATAATAATAATTATTATTATTATTATTATTATTATTATTATTATTATTACTTTTGTTATTACTATTGTTGTTGTTGTTTTTTGTAGTTGTTATTCTTGCTGGTGGTTGGTTTGCTTGGTTTATTACTTTACTCTTTTGTTTAACTATGTGAATAAAAATGTTCAGGCTAGTGCAAGGTTGCCAAACCCCATACTACCCTGCAGTGTTGGTCCCCCAGATAAATAAAGGGCATCTACCATAAAATCTGTGCCAAAGTATGTGTGGATCAGATTTGTCTGCTGTGGAGCAGCTAAAAGTTAGTTTAGGCTAAAGCAAGGACAAGGTTTAACAGAAGGTTGGTGCTGTATCTAACTACTGTAAGACTGCTCTGATTAAAAAAAAAAAAGAATAAATAACATACAAGAATTTTGTAACCAACTGTCCAATGCGTTATTTAAACCTGGAAGCGTACTGCTGAACTGTGACTTTGCAGAAGAAATCTCGTCGAAAAATAAATCATGATGGTGATTGGAGACAGTTGTTACCTTGCATTGCAAAAACTGCCTAAAAATGAAGTCATGGTCAATAGCAAGGCTAAGAGCATTTCTACACCCACAGTGTGAGGGAAATCACAGAAGTCGGCCTAAACACCTCTGTGGCCATAATGTATCCATTTTATTAGTGAGGGTAATCACAAGGTCATGTGGTCTGATGAGTCAGGATTTACCCTGTTCCAGAGCAAGTGCATAGACTACCTAAATGCTCTGAATGATGTTCTGAATATGTTAGATTATTTTAGTAATGAGTTGATTTTATTTTGTATATTTTTTGCCACAACCTAAGACATTTCAATTTTGCTAGGTAATTTTCCTAACAGTTCAAATTTCTAAACAAACAAACAAAGTTAAACTCATATTTAAAATGGTTGAAAAAAGTGGGTAAAATTGAATAATACTTTCTACCACATGCAAATGTGATGAATAGCACATTTTGTTTTCTTTTTATTTAAAACTACTGGCAGTGAAATGACTTCAATGATCAGCACCGATACCCTTTGGATATACAGCTAGAGACTGCTGATATTTTTTCCACATTTACTTTATGTACATTGCCCTCTACCTTTTATTAGTGTAATGGCAAAATATGGAGAGGTAGTATAATCATGCAGAATTTATTATCTTAGAATTGAAAAAAGACAAGGGTCACCAAAAGCAAAAATCTAAAGAACAGTCAACCACCAATACATTAATTATTGTAAGCAGCCAAGGTAAACATAACTGAGAACTTACAGTACTTGAGAGAAGTTGAATAAGACTTTAAATGAATAATAATTAAAAAAAACAATTACTTATATAGAAAGTAAACCAGAAAGTAGACAGAAAACAGGAAATGAGAAAGAAGCAGGAAATGGTGATAACCAGTACTGTCTTGAAATGTTGTGTCTATTACTACCCAGAGGATTCTTTACTTAGCAGTGGCATAAAGGTGTTTAAAGCCCTCACAATATGATGGTGCATGATGCACACTGTATTAACATACAGTACTCATGGATGTTGTAGAACAGAGTAATGCATTATGCATAGGAAAAGATGTGCTACACTTCCTGTTAGGTATAGCTTACAAAATGTCCAATATAAAAAAATGGCCACTAGGTTTATGGGAAGTTAGGGTAATTTTGACCATTTTCATATTTGTTTAAAATAAAACTAGAGGAGATGTGCATCTCTGCTCCCGTGCTGATACTAACATCTGCATACTACCATTGCCTGTGAATGTAGTGTGAGGTCAACTTGCTGCCACACCTCACGCTGCACTCTCACAGTATGACATAAAATGTGATGTTGACAATGTCTACTGTTACATTCGATGATACTGCGTACTGTTACACGGCGAAGGACGGCCGCTACACCAAGCATAAAACGGAATTTTTGTTTTATATCGATTAATTTATAGCTATATAAATTTATTAGGGCCCAAGCACTATGATATCGGCCTTATTTCATCATAGTGTGTGAAGGGCGTCTTGTTCTTTTAAGGATTTTTTTTTATACTCCTTTACTTTTTATAAATATTTACAAGAATTAATATGAAAAGTTAATAGGAAAAAAATAATATAAACCTGAGCCATACACCAAAGGCTTAGTATCTTCATAAATTATATACCGTATATTAAATCAAAAGTTACAAAAATAATGATGTAAGATTACCATTCCAGCTGCAGTTAACATGGTGATTAATAAAAAAAATATTGATTTATCTTAAAATCATGTTTTTATAGTTTATGATAATGATTATACAACCACCAAAATCTACATACTGTATATACACAATTCAACATCATTCACAAGATGGAAGCACATTAATATAGATAGGATGGTAACTTTCAAATTCTGCAGTGTGAAATTACCCCGACTTCCCCTACACACCTACGCGTATTCTCAATCGCAACAATAAAAGATTATTTTTTATTCAATCTTGGATTCAGATAACATTTTATAGGCACTGAAACCATTATCTCTACATGAAAACAGATGTGATTTCTGTGATGTTTTTTACATAGCCATTTCTCACTAATTAGTACGCATTTGGAAAGAATAGAGTAACTCGGGCTAATCAGCCTCACTGTGTAGCAGGTACACAAATCCACAGGACCCCATCACACACACACACACAAACACACACACACACACACACACACGCACGCACGCACGCACGCACGCACACACACACACACACACACACACACACCGCTTTTACCATTTCCATGTGACTGAGAGGCTTTGGCAGCCATGGCAACATGCGTTCAGTAGGCAGAAGAGCAATCTTTGTAGACAGTCCTTTATCTCCATGTTTTTAGTTCCTACTGAATCAATATTCAACTTTAGAATTGGTTTATATGGTTTACATGTGTCAGTATCTACTTCTGCACCCATAAGTCAATGATGATGTGTAATGATTATTGTCCTTATGACTTTCATTGTTTCCACTGCAAGCATAATGAGCATATTGGCATGGCTGTAACAGATAATAAAGGCTGCATCTAGACAATGAACAAGTTACATCTTGCATGGATTTAGTGGAGATAATAAGCAGAGATTCATAAACTGTGATTTAAATATACAAATCATATACAGGTTAAAGGCTAATAAACACCCAGAGGGTTACAAAGTCTAAGACCACTAGTGAAGATGTTTCTTTCTTTTCTTTTTTTTCTTTAAAAATTTTTTTTTTTTTTACAGAAATTGCTAATTTAGTACATATATTTAAGCAATTTAAGTAAAAAGTACATTCTTACACTGGCAGTAAAACCTGAGATACTGTAAGATACTGATAATGTTAAATCAAATTCATCTGCTTGTCAATGCTTTCACAGAAAGTGTGACTTATGAATAATCAGAATGTTTTCACAATCGGGCCAACAATATAACAATTGTCCCGACAATATAATGTTAATATAACAAATTTGCATATACAGTATATAATAATGACAATAAATACTCCAACATTAATAGTTCCTATTTGTTTAAAAAATTTCAGTGAGATGTCAGATTTTGAGCCCTCTATGAGGATACACCTTAGCAGAAGCAGACATACTGTATATGTATCCTTGCCCTTGGCCATTTGTCTTGCCTGGAGGTTAAAAGCTGGTGGTGGTGATTGATTGATCCTCAGGCCCTGTTGTTGTTACCACTCTACAGTGCTTATTTCCTGCTGTTCAAATGTAGGACTTTTTGTTTACTTTAATAGCTACAGAATGCTAAGAGATTTGTTTGACCTCTAATTTAGTTGGATCATGATCCCCTTTTGGGAAATTAACTGGTTTCACCTTCTCACTAACAGAGCTCAACAGGACTTTTTTTTCTTTCTTCCTGAAAGCATTCAAATTCTTGTTAAGAAACAAAGAAAATGTAATTCTTTGAAATAGTAATTGATTTATTTAGTCTGAAATTTTATGTGCTTATAATGTCTTATGATGATTGAAATGATAATTATGGTTATCGTTGCTATTATTAGTTAGCCTGTATTAGCATGCATTATTATTATTATTATTATTATTATTATTATTATTATTATTATGAAAAAGACACTGTTATTGTTAGTCTATTGGATAGTCCCATGGAGGGGTCATCTCAGCAGACCATCTGATCCATACATCAAATTGGCACAGGTTTTACACCGGATGCCGTGTTCCTGACGCAACCTCCCATTTTATCCGGGCTTGGGACAGGCACTGCAGTGGCTGGGGTTTGAGCTGGGATTTTTAGACCAAGCATAAAGGACAACCCTAAAAAGCTTTTATAACATATTGTAGCTCAATTCTGCCTCCTTCTGTAGCCATGCTGAAATACATGATGTTAAAACATGGGGAATGTGAACCCTGGATGGGAGGATTGTGCACACATTCATCTTACAGTCGTGCATTGCAAAATATACAAGTAAGAGATAGGTGAAACTAACATGGATTTTTTTATTTTGGAGATTTATCATTATTTATTATTATTTATTATTTATTACATACACATGGTTAACAATAGCAGGGATTTCTTATATAATAACAAGTCAAATAAGTGGCAGAGCCAGCAAGAGCTTAATCAGGACCTAAATCAGGAGGAAATGTTTATGAGAAGCTGTGGTTAAGGCATTGGACTATGGTTCGAAAGGTCCCAGGTTCAAAGCCCACGACCACCAAGTTGTCCCTGTAGGGCACTTGAGCAAGGCCCTCAACTGCTCAGATGTACAATGGGATAAAAGACTAGATAAATGTAAACGGCATACCTTATAAATATGTTAGGACTGTTAGCAACCATATTTTTTGCAGACGGTAATGAGCATTGTTTGGACAAACAAATCTATTTCATCAGGAGGGTAGCAGAGTGGTCACCATTTTCATTTTGAAGAAAAAAAGACTCCTTCAACATTAGCCAATTTAGAGGCATTGCCCCGCTGAACAAGGGAAAACTTTCTTCCCTGTGGTGGCAAAGCACATGACAGCCCAGAAAACAATTACATCAATACTAGTTGCCAGAAGAAAAGGTTTACAGGCTAAATGGAGCACTTGGACATGATTTAGTAACAAATCCACTTAGCCAAGTGCAATAGATCAGACCTCCATATACATGGTTGGGTCTTGAAAATGCCCTGTTCTCCACCAGCTCATTACTTTTTTTTTTATCTTCAATATATACTGTACATTATAGATAGTACGCAGTCCATCGAACTATGAAAGCCATATTTAATCCATATTACTAATCACACTTGTGAGCACACACGAGGGGGTTTATTCTGTAGCCTACTGTACAGTATGTCGCACTTGGTTTCTTTGTTCTTTAAGACTGTTGATATAACAATTATTTATTTACAGATTTGTGGTAATGTGAGCAACTATATCTAGTTATAAAACTAACTAATATGTAAGGAATTCTCAAGCAAAGCTACACCACGATGGTTATTTAATTGATTAATGAACACCCCAGTCTTAATGATTTATTGTACTAGAATGAATGTTGCAGAATGTCTGAGAGACAAAAAAAAATGTCTGAAAAAGCAGTCTGCCATTTCAAAAAGAAGTCAAAAACATAAATTCCTCTCTCCTATTTAACCCAAACTTAGGATCAAACCCAGGACCCTGGAACTGAGCTATATCTACAGTAAGTACACTTATATAATATGTACAGTATATGCTGCCTTCCACCTGCTGTTGAATCTGTTTTCTGCTTTTTTTTTTCTTCTTATAATCTTAATGCAGCAAACAAAAGGAGCCCTTTCATTTAACCCCTTTTGAAACGGGTCAATGAAAAGAGCCAGCAGCTAATGTTCTGCTGCTGTTTCCTTCTTAAGAAAAGTGTTCTGCCAC
>JAAGKR010001096.1:0-27015 GCA_011419295.1 Clarias macrocephalus
TTTGTTTGTTTGTTTGTTTGTTATGTTTTGTTGTTTTTCAGCAAGTGAGTTTAACTGGTTTGTCATTACAACAACAACAGCAGCAACAACAACAAAAGCACTACCTCTGCGCACTTAAATAAAACCTAAGTCTAACTCTCCATTTCTTAGTGTGACTCTGTACTTCTCTTTACTGGTGTGAGTTTTGCATAAGAGAGAAAAGGGATGTGAGAATTGTGTATTACGGGGGATGATAAAGGGGGACCCCTGTTTTGCTGAACCAGGCCAGGCCTGTGTGCGTTGAGGACAGCCACATGAATGCAGGACAGTACTTCCAGCGAGCTGTAAGAGGGAAGTGCACCAGTAAGAGTGAGATTCATTTCCTTTTTCCTTAGTTTAATAAGGATGATGCAGATGCACAGATCTCCTGCTAAAAGTGTGCAATATTCTCCTGCAGAATGGCATTTATCCACAGCTGTTTTTATACTCACGTCATGTGGTTGGAAAAAAGTTGAACAAAAGGTTTACACAGCAACATTTGTGTTTTCCCCCGAAAGATGTACACACACAGATAGAGAGAGGGAGGGGGAGTACACACCTGTTAATGAGATGATGTGGCACACAGAAACTGAATCACTGAAACACATGTGCACACACACACACACACACACACACACACACACACACACACACACACACACACACACACACACACACTTAAATATGACTTCCAAGGCATGAAAGAAACATTGTCATATTATCTTTAATGTATTATTTATGACATTAGTTTTTATTAGTCATTTTATTGCTTATCTATTAAAACTATTATAAAATCTGAAAAAGTACCAAGCACAATCAGCTCAATTTCTAAACAGTTATTTAAAAAGATTATATTTATGTTACACAGATTTCGCATTGTTTTTGCCCTGAGAATAATAAAATGGATTGGTGTGTGTAAGCATAAAAACAGAATTACATTTTGATCCTATCATGTTTTCTCCATTTCCTTTTGCAATCACACCTGTCTCGTTGGTGGTGACATTTAATTGATATTTTTAACTAATATTTTTACTAATTGAAAGTAAGGGGTAAAAGTTACTATCAAATCTAAATACATGGACAGTGCCAATAAGTGTGCCAGGGTTGATGGGTTAAAGAGCACATATAAAGTGTAAATTAGCACATTAAAGTATCATTTCACAAACTACATAAACTGTATAAGATGTGAGAGTTGTAAAAGTGTCTGAGAGTAATTAAGCAATAAAACGTTTAGTCATTTGCTCTCTGTACCAACAACTGTATAAAATGATGAAATTATCTTGCATAATAAAAAGGGACGTCCCCTATGCAGCTTTGGTTGTTCTCGTTACCATGTAAAATTTTCAAAATCTCCACGATCAATGTAGAAATTAGGTCCAAATTCTTTCACTGTCTGCTTTATTCTAAGGTAGTCATACAAATGAAAGAATAGGCCACCCAACACTTGACTGCTCAGTATTATCCTGTTTCACACTGGACAGCTAGATAAGCAAACGTAATAATCAAATTAAGAGAGGGAGATGAAGTGACATTTCTTTGGGTTTTTCTCACTAATATTATTACGCAAAGCATTTCATACAATGGGACGGGGGGGGGGGGGGGGCCTACAGTTGCTCAGCAGGTAACTGCAGGTTTTGGGGACTGAATCTGAAGTTAACTGCTGAAGTCTGGAGCTTTCATATTCTCATTGTGATATGTTGGGTTCCACCGAGTACTTAGATTTTATCCCACAGCACAAAGACATGCCGATTAGGTTAATTGGCGTTCCAACATTGCCCATAGTGTGTGAATGAGTGTGTGAGTGTGTGTGTTCTACAGCGGGTTGGCTCCCCACCCAGAATGTCCCTGGGTGTATGGAAGATTAATGAATGATCTGTAATACCCTGCATGCCAGGTGTTGCACTCTTTTGGATTTCACCCATAAGAATGATTATTAGTAGCTGTTGTTAATTGAGTTGGTAATATATGTGCATTGTGAAATGATAATAATAATAATAATAATAATAATAATAATAGATGATGATGATGATGATGATGATGATGAAAGTGTTATTTAATGCTGTATTTTCACTTTGCTTTATTATAACTCTTTCACTGTCAACTTAGTGTGGATTAAATGATGATGAAACGCTGTGTGAAACAGCTTCTTGGTTTGCCTTTCGCTTTTGACAGAAACATTTGGGAGAGGTGAGGTTTGTCACTACCGCATGGAATGTCACTGCAAGACCAACCGGAACAACCATATATGGTCAGTTCTCGTTCTAACTACGTCACGCTGGGTATAAACTTGCAGTTCTGCGAGGAAAACCGAGAACAGTTTTAACAAATCGTCTGATCAGCAACTGGCCGAGAGCGAAATGTCGATAATAAACAGGTAGAGTTCAGCATTACTCGCGGAAAGCTGGATTTAAAAGTATAACTTATTTAAACGAACGATGCTTGCATTCAAGAGGTGTTCGTGTAACATAACATTATTGCTTGTTGTTGTTGTTGTTGTTGTTGTGAGCAGCGCAGTGCGGCCGCAGTTTGGACACTGGCTCCTGGAGCAGGTACAGTCCTTGCGCTACGATGGACTTCACATGATCGACAGAGACACATTCCGCATCCCGTGGAAACACAACTCGAGAAAAGACTGCGGAGACGAGGACAACAGGATATTCCGAGTGAGTATCTGCACCAGCGGAGGATCGTGTATGTATGGTGGTGCTGTGAAGGATGGCCAGGGCGATGTTTCAATCATTCTAGAGAAGGACCTCACTATGATTTATTATTAAATTCATCGTTCAGTTATATTCAAAAGCGGTTTCATGGCATGGATCATTGTCTACTAATACTTAAAGCTACACACCATATCTGGTCAGAGATAATGATAAATGTTGAAATATGGGGTACCACTTGAGATATAGGTTACCTTTATTTATGAGAGCATTTTAGAAATGTCACAATGCTGCAGTATAATGCCCCTGCAGTTTATGCCAATATTGCTCCAAAACAAGGTTTCATTCATAAAAAAACAACAACATACCCAGTTGTTACACACCCTTTTAGTACTCCAAGCACTTTAAATGGGACTGGTAAAATATTATTAAATAGTAATGTATGGTATCTTTGGTCATCTTTAACGGTAAAATTAATGTAAAGACCATGTCAGTCAAATTTTGTTTTCTGCACTTTATTTTCTGAAATATTTGGCTTATTATTAAAATGCATATGTATTGCATATGTACAGTACAATGAGCTCAAAAGTTATTTATTTATTTATTTATTTATTAATTTATTTATTCCCCCAAAGTTAAGTATTTATATGTCAGCTTGTTTTTTAGTTGTTGAGTATTCGGTTAAACCCATCCAATAAAAGTGACTGTAATTCACTAATAGCCAGTGGACACACAGTCTAGTCCTCATTACACTTTTAAAGCTCTGTTAAACACACATTCTCGTCTGTGGAGATGAAATTTAGAATAAGGACTTTAGTAAATTAGTCTGGGGTGTTAACATTTTTAAGGCTTTGATGGTCTTGAATATGACTCAAATAAATCCATAGTTTGTATGCTCACTTTCAAAAAAAAAATTTATGGTGATGTTGGCCCAAATGTTTTTTTGTTTTTGTTTTTGTTTTTTTTTAATTGATGGAAGGTTCCTGAACCATTTTTGTTAGTGCCACCATACACATTTCTCACCATGTAGAAGATTTGTGGTGTTGTGAAATAATTAAGTTTGCATCCCATTCTATAATGTGTATATACTTTCACAAGCATTGTTATATCTTATATAATATACACACTGAGCTGCTAGTTTATTACGTTAACCAATCTTCTGTCTACACTTACTGGCGCAGCAGTGTTTTGTAGTTGAGGAGTCTTTGTCCAGTTTATTTGTCAAACCTATCTCAATTGTTCACTTTTCATCCACAAATTGTGATTTGTTGTCTATTTTAGCATGCTTTCTGACTTTAAAACATAGTTGTCTAGATGTTTTGTGATGGATAACAATTCACTAATAACACTGAAAAATGCCGCAGTGTCATAGTGAAATGGTAGTGGGTGCAATCCATGTATGCTGCTAATGTAAGAGTCTTATTTTTTCTGGTCTAGGAATGGGCTGTGGTTAGTGGTAAAATCAATGAGTATCCCAATGACAAGGCAAAGTGGAAGACCAACTTCCGCTGTGCCCTCAACAGCCTCACGCAGTTCAAGCTGATCCATGACAACTCCAAGGACTCAGAAAATCCCCATAAACTTTATCGCATAATACATCCTGAAAGTAAGAAACCTGATGCTAACAGAATTATTAATACCTCTAACCTATAAGCCTATAAGAAGCTAAGTCACTTCTGTATTCTTCTGTAGACCATCAGCAGTGCTCAAGCAATTACATTGAAACCCTGTACAGCTCTACTAACAATCAGTGTGAGGAAATGGAGGTAAGTTTCTAAAAGGTCTTATAACAGTAAGACTCTTTATTCTAACTACAGTAATACTGAGGCTTAGTCTTTACTGTTTTTATTGAAATTCAATAAAGTATATGACTTTTTATCCATCACCAGAAAGCCAAGTAAATTATAAAGAGCAAATGTGGTAAACACTGTACTCTAATTAGTGGAGAATCTGTAATCTATACTAAGTGTTATTTACAACAGATATAACCCAAGTCATTTATTGTCATCAACTTGTTTTAATACAGTATGATCTGCCAAACCACATGGGCACCTTGCACCTAAACCAACAGTCCACAGGTATGTCCAAAATATCACCTTTTTCCCAAAATGTTTTTAAACAATGGTCATCGCCGCAAAGCAGCGTTAAAGAAGAAAAAATGATCTCAGTGAGTTTGAAAAGTGTGAGGAAATACATACATTATAATTAACAACTTGTCCTTGATGAACAAGCTAGAGGCAACAGTGGCAAGGAAAAATCCCTGAGATGACAATCCACTGCTAGCATGACTGATTCATGACAAATGTTAAACCCATTAAAGCTTTGCCATTGGCTATAAATTTATGGCTATAAACAGTTCAAAGCAATTATATTTATATATTCCTATGATACTGTGTATAATAATAATAATAATAATAATAATAATAATAATAATAATAATAATAAATAGTAATAAACATGATTTAGTAAGAATAAATGGCAAATCTCTTTGACAAAATTGGTATCTAGGGTCGCTGAAGTACGACCTGTTTATTATATGATAATTGGATTTGCTATAGTATTTTAACGTCCATCAGCTGACTTAAGTAGCTACCATTAAATACACTATATGGCTAAAAGTATGCACCCATAAGCTCCCGTTCCAAAACTATTGCCTCAGTCAGCAGTTCATCCCAAAGCTGTTCATTGGGCTTGAGGTCAAGGCTGAGGTCACATGAGTTCTTCTGCACCAACAGTTGTGTGCTTCCACCTCTGTGGCAACAGTTCAGGAAAGAACCACATATGGGTGTGATGATCAGGCATCCACATACTTTTGGCCACACATCTAGCTAACTGCAGGAGTACATGTAAGAAACCTTTTGAATGTTATATAATATGATCCTTATTTGTTATATTTTGATGTCTTTTTAGAAATGCAGTATTGGCCAGGGTATCAACAACCTATCCAAAACCTAGCAGATGACCCTAACTACTGTATCGCTCAAATGCCAATTGTGCAGCAGCCTTGTCTTCCAAATAACATTCTTGCTCCAGCACCAACTTATGCACAACTACCCTACAATACAGGTATGTACAAGTTTACTCATTCTTATTTAGATCTCTTTCCCTGATGCTATAGTTGCTCATATACTAGATGCAATAATCATTCAACTATAATATATGAAACAGGAATTACATTGTAATCATAATTTTGAAATTATAAGGTTCTATCTGCATTATGGTTTTGAGATATTGAGCTTAAAAATTTTTTGCACAAAATTGTGTTTTGCCTTTTTAATGTGAATATTTTAAAAACACCTCACATTATGTTAATACATTGTCACAGAATAAGAAAATTAGAATAACTCAATTTTGGAAGAAAAAAAAAAGTTAGGTCACATTATAAGGAGAGATGACATGACAAACGGTTCAAACATCACTTTGCCAATGAATTAGTTTCACTTACAGAAACTTAGACAGTGTCTAGTTCTCTGATCTCTCGACATTTGCCTTCTTAGTGCCCCAGCCTATCATCCTGCCTTCTGTCAATGAGCTAGAGATCACCATTCACTACAGGAGAACAGAGATGCTGAAGGTGCATTGTGCAAGTTCACACGTTCAGCTCCACTCACAGTGCGATCAGTCAGAGCTGAGGGGATTCTCTGTGCCCTTCCCCAGCACTGCAGAGCTCACAGACCAAAAACAGGTCCAGTACACTAAGCGCCTCCTGGACAATATCAAGCGGGGTCTGCTCCTAGAGGTCTGCTCTTCAGGTATCTATGGATTCCGCCAGGACAAGTGTAATGTGTTTGTCAGCACCTGCGATCCTGCTGAGATCCACAACCCAGAACCCAGAAAGCTGTCCCAGAACCAGAATGAACTGCTGTTCAGCTTCGACAAATACAAGAAAGGTAGGAGATCCAAGACAACTGGAGAAATCTTAATGAATTATTGGTACACTAGGATCTAACTGGTACACTAGGTTGTTCATGATGATGATTGTAACTTATCATCAAATCAGTTCATAAGTTGTTGGCCAAGGTCAAATTTAAGTTTAATCTAAGAAGCACATAATACTGGCATCCTAATGTTCTAGGATGATGACATTGGGTAGGATACAGAGGCTCAAAATCTGTGTGTGAATTGTTTAACAAGCCTAATGGAAACCAACAATGTGGGAATATTTATAACAGCATGTGATTTCTGATGTGACAGGTTTGCTAATTGGGTATGGAGAGATAGAACCAAAAAAATTTACATAACCAAAATGTTTATTTTATTCATGAATTTTATTAGATCCTATACACTTTGTACATGTTTAGCTCAGAAGTGAATCTGCAGTGTTCATGCATGTTTAATATAGTCTGTTCAGACTCAAACTGTACTACTTCTGGTTTTTCCTGTGCTTTCCAAATACATTAAAATTGATGTTAAAAACATTTACTGACAAATGCCATTTTCATTTAGCAGCAAATAGTAATGGCAATAACAGGAAAAACCAGAACTAGTACGTTGTTACGATTACATTCCATCATGCTCACAGTACCTAAGGAGTTTGCTTCACACTACTTGAGAGGTGTTCCGAATACCAGGAATTCAGAAAATATCTAAATATATAAACTGTACAATACACATGTATCAGCAGTGTCATGCATGGTTCTCAAACCTCCACCTTAACTTCAGATCTCATGGACTTCAAAGAGAACAGACGTGGTTCTCCTGATTACACCATCTATTTGTGCTTTGGAGAGAGGTTCCCAGATGGAAAGCCACTGGAGAGAAAGCTGATCGTTGTGAAGGTAAAATGCTACCTGCTGTGTTATACTTGAAATAAATTGCCCATTTGCTTGCCTCTAGCATAAAATTGATCAAAATGTACTTTATTTTATTCTGTTACAGGTTGTGCCTCTGATTTGTCGTGAGTTGCATAAGACAGCACAGCTGGAGGGAGCTTCATCCCTACACAACGACAACATCAGCCTACAGATCTCCCACAACAGCCTGTTTGACCTGATTGAAGCCAGTTTCTCACCACCCCCAGCTGTTTAAAGTCTTAATGCCACATGCTCCTCTCTGGATTCCTAATGATAAGCATGGTTTTAACCACAGTGCTGGCTTCACTCGTCCTCTCCATCATGCAGAATTACTGTGTACTAAACATACCTGTTATGCTTCAAAATGAAATAGCAATCTTAAACTCTAGCAGTTAGCAAAAAAACGAGGCTTTTTACCTACTTTGTTAGGTTTGTTTAATAGAAAATATCTTCAGCTTAAACAAAAGAAGATGGAAATGGTTTCTTTTACAAAGAAACTATAAATGAAATATGGATTATGATGCTTTACTCCTTCTCTCTGTCAAGGACAACCTTGCTTAGGTGTTTTATCTTTTAATGAAGAATTTTATTTTTATAAAAAATAATATTTTATTTTATTTTTCTTGTCGCTCAATTTAAAAGATTATATCTGTTACATTATTATTATATTTTATCAAGTGGACAATAAATAAAGTTTTACTACTTTGTGAATCTTTACCAGAGACATTCTCTTTATGATGCACAAGTAAAATTAAATAAATTGTTAAAGAAAGGTATTTACAAATCAGCAGAACATATTCTCCATTTAACAGTGAGAATCCAGAATAATCCAGGAATGAAGCATATTACACACAAAAGGAGATTATCAATAATGTGCCTTCAGCCACTATAATATTCCTTCTAGCTTCTACAGGCCTATTACACAGAGTTTGTAATGGGGAGGAAATAATAAAACAGTTTGAAGCCACACATTCTGTTGTACTTCTCACCAATTCCAAATTGCTGATGTTTATTGTAAATGAACACTCACCCACCTCCTCACTCATTTTCTATACCGCTTATCCTGTATCCTGGAGCTGGAGCCTATCCCAGGAGACATAGGGTACGAAGTGGGGTACAACCTGGATGGGGGGACAATGTATCGAAGGACACACACGTGCTCATTCACACACTATGGGCGATTTGGATATGCCTAACGTTTAGCCTAATAGACATGCTTTTGGATTGTTGGAGGAAACCAGAGTACCAAGAGGAAACCCACCAAGCACAGGGGGAACATGCAAACCCGTGGCAGAACTCGAACCTGGACCACATGTCTCAAGCAATTTTAAACAGAGACAATGATGGGGGAAACAGACCATTATGATGTTTTATATCCAGTTAATCTAAATACATTAATTCATACTGTGTCTGTTCAAAATTTTCTATATGGCTTAATTATATAAACAAAAAATCATTCTTCAGTTGAACTGAAATTTCTGTTGTCCTGACACAAAATGCAAATTCTTGAAAATGTGTAACCCAGTGAGGAATGATGGGGTTAAATTTATTTGGGGGTTTAATCCTTTTGCATAAGGGACATGTAATTATACATCCTTTTATTTATAAAGTTTATATTATTTTTGTGGCTCAAAATGGACAATCATATTATCTAGATGTGAAAATTAAAAGCAACTGTAAATGTCAGTTATGAACACATCTCGGATTGGCCAATCAGGGCAATGGGAAGGATTGCATAAAATTCAGCACGTGAACTGGATGGTGCTTTCTTTTTTTCCTTGTTAACTGTCTCCCTCGCCGACGTCCGAAGGGCAAATTTTTTTTTTTTTAACTTTAACAAATGTTATTGTGATGACGCAAAATGCATGAGTCAACAGCCACATCAACATGCCGTCACCAGTCTGAAAATATCACCAAGTCTCTTTAAAAGCTTTTTTTTTTCTACAGCAGAACCACGTGGGGGAATGTCTGCCAAAAGCTATAACACAACAAACGTAATTCGACACTTACAGTAACAACAACACAGTATGCAAGGTTAAAAATATGAAAATTTATCTGCAGCGATCAAACTCTTTTAAGTTGTCCCTCTCTCCACCACCTATTTCAGACGCCCTGCAGAGAGTAAAATAGCCAAATCAAGTCAAGTCAAGTAGGCTTTTATTGTCATTTCAACCACATACAGTACAGTACACAGTGAAACGAAACAATGTTCTTCCTGGACCAAGGTGCTACATACAAACAACATAAATTTACAGCATAAATTAACTAAACTAACTAGCTACGTAAGCCTAAAGGGCAAAACCATTATCACAAAAATAATTAATAATTAATAAAAAGCAGAAACAAAGAGCAGTTCTCAGCCTGTTACCCTCCCGCTCCATGTTCAGTATGTGAGCGGACGGTGATCGATTTATTAAGCATGACTGCACACATTCTGGATGATACGAGGAACAGACTGTCACTTAATTCTGATATTTATAAAGAAATGCCAGCCCTTGAGGTTTGATTTGTTATTCATTGATGCAGCCTTGTTCCATGTGCTGCAGGTTATAATGAGTGAGTACAGTAGGACAGTCGCATTATATGTGTTTGTGACTCTTGATGTTAGTTAAGTAACGGAACATTTTTTTCTCTTTAGTCAAGCATAGACTATTCTATTGATTTCAGTTTCTTTATGATCTACAAGAAAAGGAAATATGTTCCATATGCAAAAAACATCTATCGTTCTATCGTGTTGACTTTAAATAAATACGTTTTACATTTATGATACTTTCTCAGATCCTAATTAAATTTGTGCACTGCTGTTTGAAATAATAATCTTCATAGGAATAAATAGTATATAAACAATACAATAGAATAAATAGAACATTTTAAACAGCAGATCCCAGTAACCCCCACACACTGGTGATTAGTGATCGGTATCTGCAAATTTTGATTTCTGTAATCGGTGATTGGCCCCAAAAACAAAAAATCAATGCACCCCTAGTTAGCACTAGTCGGTAACTACTGTAACAACAACTCAGCTAATGCAGTTTGGGACATTCTCAGCTGAGTTGACAGGGGGAGAATAACATGTCAGATAACTAACATGGTGAGTCACACTCACCCATCCAAATCATTGAATTCAGATGTTCCAATCACTTTCATGGTTACAGATGTATAAACACAAGCACATAAGCACGTCTACAAACATTTGTGAAAAAATGGGTTGCTCTCAGGAGCTCAATGAATTTCAGCGTGGTACCATGATAGGATGCCTAAATATTCCACAGTAAACTGTTGGAATGGTGTCATAACAAAATGGAAATGGGATTGGGATTGCCAGTGGTAGGCCAGGTATGACAGAGCAGGGTCAGTGGATACTGAGACACATAGTGCACAGAGGTCGCCTATTTTCTGCAGAGTCAATAGCTACAGACCCCCAAACTTCATGTGGCCTTTAGATTAGCTCAAGAACAAGGCGTAGAGAGCTTCATGGAATGTGTTCACATGGCCAAGCAGCATCATCCAAGCCTTAGTTCAAGGCAAAGCATATTCTCTGGAGTGACGAATCACACGTCTCTGTCTGGCAATCTGATGGACTTGTTTGGGATTTGGGTAAAGTTTAGTTGAGGGGGGATTATGACGTGGGGCTATTTTTCAGGAGTTGGGCTCAGCCCCTTAGTTCCAGTGAAGTGAATTCTTAATGCTACAGCATTCCAAGACATTTTGGACAATTTCATACTCCTAACTTTGTCAGAACAGTTTTGCGATGGCCTCTTCCTGCTCCAACAAGGTCCATAAATACATGGATGAGTGTGTTTGGTGTGGAAGAACTTGACTGACCTGCACAGAGTCCTGATAGAACACTTTGGGGAGGAATTTGCAAATCTGCTTCTGGAAAAATGGGCAAAAATTCCCATAAACACGCTCGAAAACCTTATGGAAAGCCTTCCCAGAAGAGTTGAAGCTGTTATAAGGGTGGGCCAACATTATAATTAAACCCTATGGATTAAGAATTGAATGTTACTCAAGTTCACATGCATGTGATACAGACAAGCAAATACTTTTTGCTGATATAGTGTGTATATACTGTATATTTTTATAGATTTATATAGATTTTGTTTAACTCAGATCCTGATAATTTCTTTCTACTGTAGTGTCACAGAGGTGATATCCTCTACACAAAGAATTAAAAGAATTAAAAAAGGTTGTGACAAAGATTTGCTGTGTAACTGTGTTTAGCCGGGAGTTTCAGAATGCTTGGGGACTTCAGCGCTCTGCTTCTCTTCTGCTTTACAATGTTTCCTTGCATGTTTGTAGTTATTCACATGTGCCTTTACCAGGTTGGCTACCTTGACTGGATTAATTTCACTGCTCTTACTGTGACACACCTAATGCATAAGAGGAGGAAGTAAAGCTGCTTACAATAAAAAGTTGAACAACCTGATTCTGAGGAAGTCACGTGGCTTCACTGCTGCATACGATTTGCTGCCAAGAACACAGACACCAACATCAGTAACATTCCATAAGATCTCTTTGTACTCCTCCTTTATTATGTCCCTTTTCTGGTAAAAGGGTTTGATGGCTAATTTCACCTCTATGACCCGCTCCTGCATATGAAGCTTCTTCATGTACTTCAGGTGATGAAATAAAAGGGTTACAGACTAAATATTTGGTACAAAATTTTTTGATTTTTTTTAAAGCCCTTACAAATGTGCATTCATTTAATAATTAACTTCTTACCATAACTTGGGATTCACCTTGTTGCTACATTGCAACATCTCCCCTTTGTGGGATTTACATTTCTTCTCGCCAGTGACGTCCCTTCTGGGGAACTGATGCTCATCGCTGCTGATTTGGACACGACCTGGGCAGCAACTGCCACCTGGAATAAAGACAAAAATATAATGGTTACTTATGTTTGTTGCACTTAACTAGTTTATTGTTAGTCTTGCGGCTGCTCCCATCGAGGGGTCACCACAGCGAATCATCCGATCTGCGCACAATTTGTCACTGGCTTTACATCGGATGCCCTTCTGGACACAATCCTCCAATTTATATATATTAATACATAACAACCATAATTTACAAAAAGTATTACTGTTGTTAATACTGATTTTTTTTCTCGCCACTGTAGACTTTGACTGTGACTAAGGAGAAAATTAATTTTAACCTATGCATGTTTGGCATCAAATTCAGAGCTGAAGACATGTAATGTGTGCCAAACTGCAAATGCTAAGCGTAAGCAATTTCTAAAGGGTCATTATTATTCCTGAACAGTTTTGATTTCCCTGCTCTGGGTTCACTTTCATTTCCATTGAAATCCACTGCTCATTTAGTTTCAGTTTCAGTCACGTGACCGACCTCATAAAGAACCACACAAATGTTACTAACGAAAACCCCCTATCTGCTGCCACCCTGAGCCTGTCATGTGCATGTACACTGTAACTCCAGACTTCAGCACTGATGGGTTCTTGTGCCATTGAGATATTGTGAAGGAGGCTGTACCTCACCACTGATCTGCATTGTGGAGTATTAGGCTTCAGCAACTTCTTAATTATTAAGTCCATGTTGTCAATCAAATAATCCATGTTGATCTCTTTATCTGAAGTGTCCATTTGAAAACCTGATTCTGAGGAAGTCATGTGTTCACTGCTGCATATGATTCACAGCCTAACAACACAAACCCTGACATCAGTAATAAAACCATTTAGATGAGTTGATTACTTTCTTGACAGCCTTCCGTAAAGTCTCTTTGTATACTTCTCCTTTGTTATGTCCCTTTTCTAATGAAAGGGTTTCATGGCTAGTTTCACCTCCTCTGTGGCCCACTCCTGCATATGAAGCGATTTTTTATTGAAATAAAAGGGGTACAGACCTAACATTTGGTACCACAATTTAAAGCCCAAGATATGTGCATTCATTTAACAATTAACTTCTAGCAATAACTTTTGGATTCACGATAAACACACACCGTGTCTTTTTGATCAGGATTTTGTAACAGCTTAACTTACAGATCTTGTTTTACATGATCATCAATTCAGGAGTCCCCGTCCTCATCAGGCCAGGTCTGCTCTCCTTTGACCTGCTTGGTCAGTTGATCTTTTAGTACATAGGACTCTTTGATCTCACTAAGTAAGGATTCATTTTCCTTTTTTTTTTCTTTCTTTTTTCCAAATACGTAAGAAACAGATAGGTCTTTAGTTGTTGCTTAAAGATTGCCAGTGACTCGGACATCTAGAGGAATTTCATTCCCAAATTTACACGAAGATGTACATCAGGTAGGCCCATACACTATTTTTTTAAATCTCCCCTCAAGACCTTTTTATACTCTTTTGCATTTAATACAGTGTGAGAACATATTATTTTCCCCTTATTTTATTTATTCACTGTTACATACCTAATACACAAGAAGAGGAAGCTAAGTTTCTTACAGTAAAATGATAAAGTAGACGGTAAACCTGATTCTGAGGAAGTCATGTGCTTCACTGCTACATATTATGTCCCAGCTCATATGTCCCGCCTTACTATAGGTGAAGTAGTGTCACATGCTGAACATATTGCCGAGATGCATGCTGAAATGAAAGCAGCTAAGATTTAAAGAAGTCTCAAAAAGCTCTTGCAGCTCTCGTGTACCTGCTGCCTTATCCTCGAACCGCAGCGACCCTTTCAGAGGGAAAAAGTTAATGATTGAGTATATGCAGGGATGGGCTCATAAGCTCACAGCCAATGACGTAGATACTGTAGGATTCTGGATGAGTACACAAATTTAAAGAGTCCGTGAAATGATCAGTAGCAGCTGTCAGTCTATAGATGTTTGCTATTTCTATGTTAGTTTCCTATGTAGGCTTCCTCTCTGAGTTGGCTAGTTAGTTTTTGTTAATTTATGTTGTCTCTTAGTTAGGTAGTTTAGTCTTTCTGTTAATCTATGTTGAAAATTTATGTTGTATGTAGCACCTTGGTCCTGGAGGAACGTTGTTTCGTTTCACTGTGTACTAACTGTATATGGTTGAAGTGACCTTTTAGCAACTTATGGTTGTAATCTTAGAGAAACCAAAACTTTGCCAAGTGTGTATGTAAATTTTTTTTTTAGCAACAACAACATTGTTGTTTTAACAGTGTTAACAGTGAAATTGTTTATTAACAAGGGTTATTAACAGTGGGTTGTTCACCCAGGGCCCCATACACATTATTTGCACATGGAAAAATAGCGTGGTGGACACCTGTGGTTAGGGAAGCTGTCCGACCGAAAAAGGAGTCCTTCAGGGAAATGTTATCCTGGGAGACTCTAGAGGCAGTTGCAAGGTACCGGCAGGCTCGAAGGACAGCAGCTGCAGCAGTAGCAGAGGCAAAGCAGCGGGCGTGGGAAGAGCTCAGAGGATCCATGGAGAACCACTTTTGGGCGGCACCAAGGTGCTTCTGGAAAACCATCTGGCACCTCAGGAGGGGGAAACAGGGAACCACCCAAGCTGTGTACAGCAAGGATGGGACACTGCTGACCTTGACTGAGGAGGTAATCTGACGGTGGAAAGAGCACTTTGAGGAACTCCCAAACCCGACTAATCTGTTGCAGAGACAGAGCTGGAGGATGACGGAGGGTCGGCATTGATCTCTCTGGGCGAGGTCCCTGAGGTAGTCAAACAACTCAACGGTGGCAAAGCCGACGAGATCTGTCTGGAAATGCTGAAGGCTCTGGGTGTTGAGGGGCTGTCTTGGTTGACATGCCTCTTCAACATTGAGTGGGAGTCTGGGACAGTGCCTAAGGAGTGGCAGACTGGGGTGGTGGTTCCCCTTTTCAAAAAGGGGGACCAGAGAGCGTGTGCCAACTACAGGGGCATTACACTATTCAGCCCTACTGGGAAAGTGTCCCATCCTTGCTGTACACAGCTTAGGTGGTTCCCCATTTCCCCCTCCTAAGGTGCCGGATGGTTTTCCAGAAGCACCTTGGTGCTGGAAAGGTGATGGAAAGGAGGGTTCGCCCGATTGTCAAACCACAGATTGAAGAGGAACAATGTGGATTCCATCCTGGAGGGGGCTTGGGAATATGCCCATCTAGTCTACATGTGTTTTGTGGATTTGGAGAAGGCATATGATCAGGTGCCTTGGGATTTTCTGTGGGAGGTACTGAAGGAGTATGGGGTGAGGGGGTCAAAGTGAGAGCTCGGCAGTAAGTCAGACTTGTTTCCAGTGGATGCTGGCCTCCGCCAGGGCTGTGCTCTGTCACTAATCCTGTTTGTGATTTTCATGGACAGGATATCAAGGCGCAGCTGTGGAGGAGAGGGTATCCAGTTTGGTAGGCTAAGAATTGCATCACTGCTTTTTGCAAATGATGTGGTCCTGATGTCATCATCAGTCTGTGACCTGCAGTGCTTGCTGGATCGGTTTGCAGCTGAGTGTAAAACGGGAGGGATGAGGATCAGCACCTTGAAATCTCTGGCCCGCTTGGGTATAAAAAGAGCTTCTCAGAGTGGCAGTGTCTCTCAGAAGTCAAGATGGGCAGAGGATCACCAATTCCCCCAATGCTGCGGTGAAAAATATTGGCGCAGTGTCAGAAAGGAGTTTCTCAGAGAAAAATTGCAAAGAGTTTGAAGTTATCATCATCTACAGTGCATAATATAACACAAAGATTCAGAGAATCTGGAACAATCTCTGTGCGTAACGGTCAAGACCGGAAGACAATACTGGATGCCCGTGATCTTCGGGTCCTTAGACGGCACTGCATCACATAAAGGAATGCTACTGTAATGAAAATCACAGCATGGTGTTACGTGGCGCGGTATGGAGAGACGCACCACGAGATGTTTTTAATGATAAGAGCCCTGACGCAGAGCTTTAGAGGGGGTCAACAAAATAGGAGGCTGTGAGAGTGCTTATGACACGCACGAGAAGACCTTTCCACTTGGAGATGACGTGGGATTATTAATTAGGAACTTAAAAGGAAACTAAAGGAAACTGAAAACACAAAATAAACAGAGCTCTGCCATCTACGCGAGAACGGACGGGGCTCTGGAAACTAAAGCAAAAAACTTTTTTCCAATTGGGGCTTATGCCCTTACCGAGGATTTATGGGAGAGAGAGGAGTTTGTGTCTTTGTGCACTTTAACTGAAATTGAGAGCACACACTGAACTGATGCATGCCGCTTTCTCTTTCTCTCTCTCTCTCTTTCGCTTTCGCCGGCGTCTTAGGGAGGCAGAGACTGGGGCTTTGCTTCTGTCTCTTTACTTTCTGCGTGCTTGTCTTTTTCTTTTTCTTTTCTTTTCTTTTAATTTCTTTCGTTCTTTCTTTCTTCGTCTTTGGCCCTGATACCTTACTGGTACTATCTAAATCAGGATATTAGGTATCAGGATTCTAATATGACACGCCTTCAGGTGTGGATTGTTCAGGCTAATTGCCTGATAACCGCGTGAATAAATGGCTGCGCCTTTGCCTGTTCAGAACTCCCCGTGGTAGCAGCCAGCGGGTCTGCCCGTTCTGAACAGTTTATGTGTGGCTCTGCCCCTAGCGCGACCCTTGTCATTACACATGGGCTCAGGAAAACATTGTTGGTGAACACAATCCACTGTGCCATTCGCTGTTGCCAGCTAAAACTCTACAGGTCAAAAAAGAAGCCATATCTAAACATGATTCAGAAGCGCAGGCGTTTTCTCTGGGCCAAGGCTCATTTAAAATACACTGTGGCAAAGCTGAATATTGTTCTGTGGTGCGACAAATCAAAATTTGAAATTCTTTTTGGGAAACTGGGACGCCATGTCATCCGGACAAGGACAACCCAAGTTGTTATCAGCGCTCAGTTCAGAAGCCTGCATCTTTGATGGTATGGGGTTGCATGAGTACGTGTGGCATGGGCAGCTTACACATCTGGAAAGACACCATAAATGCTGAAAGGTATATCCAAGTTCTAGAACAACATATGCTCCATGCATTTTCCAACATGACAATGCCAGACCACACACTGCATCAATTACAACATCATGGATGCGTAGGAGAAGGATCCAGGTACAGAAATCGCCAGTCTATAGTCCAGATATTTCACCCATAGAAAACATTTGGCGCATTATAAAGAGGAAGATGCGACAAAGAAGACCCAAGACAGTTGAACCTGTAGAAGACAGTAGAAGCCTGTATTAGACAAGTATGGGACAACATTCCTAAACTTGACCAACTTGTGTCCTCAGTTCCCAGACGTTTGCCGACTGTTATAAAAAAAAAAGAGGGGATTCCACACAGTGATAAACATGGCCTTGTCCCAACTTTTTTGAGATGTGTTGATGCCATAAAATTGAAAATCAACTTATTTTTCCCTTTAAATGATACATTTTCTCAGTTTAAACCTTTGGTATGTCATCTATGTTGTATTTTGAATAAAATATTGAAATTTGAAACTTCCTTGCATTCCTTGCATCACTGCATTCTGTTTTTATTCACAATTTGTACAGTGTCCCAACTTTTTTGGAAACAAGTTTGGAATTGTATCACGTTTAATGGATCCGTGTGTTTGCAAGTACAACACTATGTTTATGTATTCACATTCTGTCATGTTATGGTGAGAAAGAAACGTTTTTAATTACGTGCCCTCATGTATTGCCTGTTGGACAGGCTGGCACTGATTGCTGCTATGTAAGCATGCCATAATTTTTCATAAATATTAGCAGCTTCCACACAGACATTTCTTCTTTCAATCTGGCGTGAATGTAATGCAATTTTTTTTTCTTTTCCTCTCTGCACTGATTATACTTGTGCCAAAACAAAGTGGCTTGCTTAAAAAAGTAAATTCACATCTGATAATATGTGCACAAAAAGGCAGACTAAACTTGAATATAAATGTTTGTGATTATTAATAGTCAATGTGTACACCCGAATTATAACGTTGACTACATAGTATAGTACAGTAATTGCTAGCTAGCTAGTTTTATGGTAGATAAGTTACAATAAAAATAAATAAAACTTGTCCAAAATCCAAAATTATTCCATTTAAAGGAGAATGATAACAGAAACAAAATTATATATTTATAACAATATCTCTAAAAATATTATGGCAAATTAAAGCTTGAAAAATTACACCCGTCTCTTCCTAATAACTCCACCATTTTTCAAGACAGGTGTATAATTTATCATTATTCATTTAGGAGTCAAAACCAGAATTCAGATTTTTTCCCCAAAATAGCAATTTTTCAGTGTTGTACTATCTCAAATGCAAATTATTAATATTTTTTAAGTATTGATATAAAAAAAAGCTTTTGGAAGCAGATGACCTGTAAAAATTGTTCCTTAAATTGTTTTTTGGTAAAAGCTTAAAAAGCAAAAAATCTGTAGTGTCCGTAATCATGTGATATTCATATTGCGATATCTTAACAATTTTGTATTTTAGAATAATACACTGTTTTAGGTTTATGTCTTTGAAATTACATCTAAATAACTATATATCCTTGTCACTGAAAGTCCCAAGTACTGTACTTAAAATAGTAATAAGTTATTTTAAATGGAAAAGTCTAAAAAGTCTAACTACCTTCCCTCATTATTAATTGCGAATAGTATATAATTTTGGAAACTTGTAGTGAGTCTGGTAAATATATAAAAAAAAAAATATATATATATATATATATATATATATATATATATATATATATATATATATATATATTTTATATAAACAGTATTAATACAGTATCAAACTGGTTTTGTTGGTGGCAAATTGGGTTTTAAGACGAATTAACAAGACCGAGCTGATGTCTCTGCCTAAAATCCCCAGCAAAACATTAAATAAATAAAATACAAATGTTTTAGTTTTATCAAATGAACACAAAAATATGACAAAATGGTCATCTCAAAGCTTTTATTTTTTATTGATCATACAATTTTCCCCTATTCATTATAATGTTCTTCTACTCTGCAGTACTAGTATTTTTACTAGTATAAAATAGTATACAACTCAATCTGCATTTGAAAGAGTTTGAAATTAGCAAAATCAAACAGAATTACTCTAAATCAATCTAAATCTAAATTTACTTTAGCATGCCGACAACAAAATTTGGAAAACTACTAGCCACAGTGTTTAGTGAGCAAAAAAACAAAAATTGAAAGCCATGCCCTATCTACAATCCATGTAAAAGTAGCCTAAATGCAATTTAGGCGCCACTCTGTGTTTGTGAGCCGCTGGTATTTAGTATGTCCATAGTAAAACAACTAAATTATAACACTCAGAAAGAACTTTTTTGGGGGGGTAAAATGACCGTTATAAAGTGACATATTACTTAAACAACTGAATAAAATTAAATACACATGATAAATTTGTAGTTGTGTTTGCTTTACACTTGTGAACTCATGTGTAAATAGCTTTTTCACTGTCCATACTACCATATCATATATTTGTATCTAATACTGTTTCATTCATATTTTACATTACATGCAGTTTGTAATTCATCAGATACTTTTAAAATGTAACCTATGTATCTATAAGCATATTTAACAATCCGAATTGAAAGCAGTGAAGGAGGAATTTGGTCTGGCATTTAGATAAAGTCCTTCCATGTGCCATCTGGTGCATATTCTGTAAAGCAGAAGACATTTAATTTAAATTCTAAACTGTTGCTTACAGTATTCAGCGCCACTCCGCGCAAAAATCGCATAGTGGTCACATCTGTTCATTCCATGCTTTCCCTCGCTCTGTCTCATTTACTCCAGTGTGCTTGTGTGTTTGTCTGGGGGTATTTGTCATTGTGGTGGAGGAGTGTTTAGCTTTTTTCTTAGAATTGGCTACTGAATTTAATCTCAATTAGTTCACAATTTGCCCCATGGTAAAGCAGTTTGAGTGTTGCTGTAAGGAGGATTTCCCTGCATTCTTAATGTTAAGCATGGTTTTACATGGTTTTACACAGTGCTAGCTTCACTCGTCCTCTCTGTCATGCAGAATTACTGTGTACTGCAAATCATAATTTTTTTAAATAAACAGTAAATAAATGTGTACACATTACTAGCAAATACATCTTGTGAATCTTTTCCCATCTTTTATGGAAAAATTGAGGAATAAGGCAGCACATTATACACATGGGAAATTATCAACAATCTGCATTCAGCAAAACACTTCTTCTGGCTTCTACAAGCCTACAACACTGATTTTGTCTTTAAATGCAAAGTGATCAGTCTTGACTTAGAGGGAGAAAAAAGCAAAACAATAAAACATTGTGAAGACTCTGTTGTACTTCCCAATAATTGCAAATAGCTCATTTTTGATTGTACAGTAAATGAACAAAAAGAAAAAAATAACATAAGCACCTTGTTTAAAAAGTCCTCCCCAGTCCCAAAGACAAATCTATCACTTGGTTTTTAGGAATAATGTTCAAGAAGTTTTATTCCTATGTTATATAACAAAAACATAAATATACATTACAATTGGCAAATCATCTTTCAGGCCATTTTTAACAGAAACAATGAGGGGAATAATAAAGTCTGGAAAATGATTTATTTCCAGTTTATCTAAATACAGCAATTCATATTGTGGTTGTTAATTTTTGCTTAATTCAAATTAATTAATTAATTTACAAAAATTTATTAAAAATAATAAAAAAATTAATGGCTTAACTATATACAGTATATATAAATATATATGAACATCAGAGGTGGGTAGAGTAGCCAAAAAATTTACTCACGTAAGAGTAGCTTTACTTCAAAATAATATTACTCAAGTAGAAGTAAAAAGTAGTCATCCAAAATATTACTCAAGTAGGAGTAATAAAGTATTCTGTGAAAAGACTACTGTGAAAAGACAAGTACTCACTGAGTACCTTTTCAATCGTAATGCCCGATTAAAATTTTTTTTTTTTTTAGAAATTATAATAATTATATAATATACAGTGGAACTTTGGATTGCGAGTAACACGGTTTGTAAGTGCTCCGCAAGATGAGCAAAGATTTTTAAAGTGTTTAGATTTTTTTTTTTTTTTGACTTGAAAAACGAGCAAGTCTTGGTTTACGAGTGCTGAGTATCATGTGTCACGCATGTGCTTCTTGTTTTGACGCAGAGCGTCACATGGTCACAACTGAGCCAACGGTTTTTCTCTCGTTTGCACTGCGGAATTGTGGGTAATCGTCCCCCCTGCTGGGTCTTAGTGCTTGTCTTTCACTGGTATAATCAACATCAGAGCATGCCTGTACTGTTTACTATAACACTGTGAGCAGAGATGGAAAGAGTACTAAATTGTACTCAATTAAAAGTACTGTTACTTCAGTGAAATTTTACTGAAGTACAAGCAAAGTTACCATTATAAAAATCTACTCAAATAAAAGTAAAAAGTAGCTCATAGAAATTTTACTCAGAGTAAAAGTTACCGAGTTACTTTTTTTTTTAACAGCAGGGGTGGGAGGAGGCATTCTAGCGTAGTTCAAAAAAGATGAGCAGATATAAATCTCAAACTAGTTGTTTTTAACTGAAGGAACACCTTTGCATAATAAAGCTGTTGTCTTTCTTGTGCTTAAAAATCAAAGTGGTCACTTAAATATGGCGTTACGTCCCAGTCTAGGGTTGGGCCGTAAAGCAAGAGAATGGTTCAGGGTTCTATTTCAAACTGTATGGAAATGGTGGTATATGGCAGAAAGAACTAGATCCAGTCATTAACTGTTGAAATAATGAGGTTTGTATCGCTTTACAAAAAAATACACACACACACAACAGGAGGAGGATCAAATTCAGTGTGGACCCAGGCCAAAATAATAAACAAAATGGTATTTATATTTAGTAGCTAGATTACCTGCAAAAAAAACAAAAAAACAACACAAACAAAAATACAGGTACCTTCCCAGACTCTCTAAACTAAAAACAGCGAATAAATTTCCTCTTCCCAAAATAAATGGCAGCCACGCCCCTACTACTGGTGAGTGCACAAACATACAGAGAAATTATCTACAAATATATACAAAGACCAACCAAACCAAAGGGGCAACGCAATAATCAAAGTCAATGGGAGGCAAAAAGTCAAAACCAGAATACACAACCAAATATCAAAACGGCAAAATCACAATCTCTTTCCTCTTTCCCGTGTCTCTCTCCGGTTTATATATAGTCGCGCTGGTTGATGACGTCACTCTCAGGGCGGAAGCGACCCTGTGGAAGGTCAGGTAGATGCCGATGTGGGGACAGTCAGAAAACCTGGAGTGGAGTCTGGAGTGGCGCGCGAACAGGACATGATACACACACGCGAGCGCAACAAAGCATTTATCCAAAGAATAATATTTTATTTTATTTTTGCATTTTCATTAATTTGTTTTACTCAGTACCGAATATTATTTAAAATGTAGCGAATTACAATACTTCAAACAAAACATACTTAAGTAAAAGTAAAATTACAGATTTTAAAAACTACTTTACTAAGTAGATGTATGCAAAAAAATTACTCAGTTACAGTAACGCGAGTAAATGTCATTTGTTACTTTTCACCTCTGACTCTGACCACGTGTGTGTGCATAAAACATATTTTATTTTGTGTCTGTATGCGTGTGTGTACAGCGTATGTGTACTGTTTATTATAACACACTTGTGTGCGCGCATGTAAAGCAAAAGCAAGTCTCACTGGAAAGGTTAAAGATCCATTTTCTCTCTCTGTATCAGCCTGCACTTTATAAGCATTCTATAGTCACCACAAGATTGTACATTAAATGCAAGATCCCACTAGTAGCAGCATGGATTTATGGGTGTTCTGCAAAATTAGAGAAAGATGCGGAAACGTTTGTCTGTGCATGCGCAGTGAGTGTATGTAGGACGGATTCACAGGTAGGATGAATTTATAGAACACCGGCTGAAGACCTGATTGGTCAAACGGAGTGAATATTGTTGCTGTGTCTGATTGGTGAAACAGTCACGTGGTAGATCCACCCGTTGCAAGTGTAGAATAAATGGATAGAAGAGTAACGAGTCGAGTGTAGCCGATTGTAGCAGAGTAAGAGTAGCGTTGAAGTAAGAGTAGTAAGAGTAAGAGTAAGTGTAAGAGTAGTATGGTGCAGTAAAACTAGTCGTAGAAGTAAATGTTTTACAAAGTTACTCAAGAAATGTAACAGAGTAACTCGTTACTACCCTCCTCTGATGAACATATAAACTTTTTTTTTTTTTTCATTTTTACTGAAATGTCTGAGCATGTATATCAAGTATTCAATGTTTCCTCTCATGTTTGTACTTCTCCACGTATGCTTTTACCAGGTTGGTCAACTTGATTGGATTAATTACACCACTCTCACTGTGACACACCTAATACACAAGAGGAAGCAAAGTTACTTACAGTGAAACTGCTTCACTGCTGCATGCGATTCACAGCCTAACAACACAGACCTCTACTGTACATCAGTAATGAGATGTAATTAGATGAATTGGTTACCTTCTTGACCGACTTCTGAAAGATCTCTTTGTACTCCTCCTTTGTTATATCTCTTTTCTGATAAAAGGGTTTGAGGGCTAGTTTCACGTCCTCTATGGCCCGCTCCTGCATTTGAAGCTTTTTCGTGTACTACACATGTTGAAATAAAAGGGTTACAGACTTAACATTGTGTAGGCCTGGATTTTTAAAGTCCCACTTGCATTGGTTTAACAATTAACTTCTAACCATAATTTGGGATTTACCACAACCACACACACACACACACACACACACACACACACACACACACACATACACACACCTTGTCTTTCTTATTAAGATTCTGCACCATCTCTTCATTTTGGGATTCACATTTCTCTTTGAATGCATTTGACGTCCCTTCTGGAGAACTGATGCTTATGGCTGCTGATTTGGACACGCCCTGAGCAGCAACTGCCACCTGGGATAAAGACAAAAATATAATTGTTACTTACAGTGCCCTCCACAATTATTGGCACCCCTGGTTAAGATGTGTTCTTAGGTTCTTAAATTATTTTTTTTAACAATATAGAACCACAAACCAAAAAAGGAGAAAAATCCAACATTTAATTGAAGTACAATTATTCAGTGGAAAAACATCCTACATTAAGAAACAATTATTGGCACCCATGAGGTCTGGGGACTGAGATGACAATGGGAGGAGCTTGATTTTGTATCTGCTGAACCATTTTCGTGTAGATTTCGCCATATGTTTTGGGTCATTATCCTGCTGAAAGACCCAATGATGACCCACCTTCAGATTTCTGACCTGGGACCACCAGGTTTTGATTTAAAATGTTCTGGTAATTCAAAGGGTTGGTGATGCCTTGCACCATAACATGGTTCCCAGGGCGTTTGGAAGAGAAACAGGCCCACAGCATCACAGATCCTCCACCATACTTCACAGTGAGGAGCTTTTCCACATACTCATCGTTTATTTTATGCCAGACTCACTTAGAGTGTTTGTCTATCTTAGACCACACACAGTCCCAGTTGAAGTCCCAGTACCGCTTAGCAAACCCCAGTCAGTTATGTTCGTGTTTGTACAGGTAGGTGAGAAAAGGCTTTTTCCTTGCATGCCTCCCAAACAGCTTGTTTGCATGTAGATCGTGTCTGATAGTTGTTATGGAGACTCTGTGACCCCAAGATGCCACTCTTTGATGCAGTCCTCTAACAGTGAGCTTTGAAGATTTTTTTTACTCCAATTACCATCCTCCTCACAGTGGGGGGGTGTCCATATAAACTTGGGTCCTCGTCCAGCCTTGTTTGTCATGTCATATTTATACCACAGGGACACAGGAAGTCATGAATTATTAATTCTTATACAATGCTTTAATATAATGCTTTTTAAAAAAATACTTCTCAGGCTATTTTAGCACATCAGGTTACAGGCTTTCTCACTGCCCTGCATTATGTAATGTAAGTTATAAATAGAGAGCATAGACTCTTTTATTTAATAGGTAATTATTATTCTTGGTGTAATTTATTAGTTTTTGGTGTGTTTTTTCCATGAACAACAAATAATTATTACTAACAATTGACAAATAGCACAGTATTAATATTAAAACATATAGATTTTTTTATCGCCACTTTAGGCAATTAAAATATTTTGACTGTAATTAAACAGAAAAAAACATTTTGTTATCTTTCGCACTCATTTTGAAATGAAAATGCATTCAATTCTTTTCCCTCATCATTTTACACTCAATATTCCAGACTGATGAAGTAAAAACAGTTTATTTTTTAATGAAGTTAAAAAAAAAATCTATAAAGACTGAAATATACAGTTTGCATAAGGATTCAGACCTATCAATTAGTACTGTACTTGGTCACAGGTCTTTTGGCACACATTTCTTTTGAAAGATTTGTTCATTCTTCTTGGGATAATTGTTCAAGCCTCAACCAGTTTGAATGGGCAGGGTCAGTGCACCGCCGTTTTTAGGTCTCTCCAATGATGTTCTGGTCCAGACTCTAGTTGGGTCACTCCATGATGTTCACAGACCTGTTCTGAAGCCACTCCTGTGTCTTCTTGCCAGTATGTTTTGTGTCATGGTCTTGTTGGACTGTAAACATTCATCCCTGCCTGAGATCCTGAACACACTGGAGAAGTTTTTGATTCAGGATAGCTTTTTTTTTAAATCTTTATATTATCTGCATCAATTTTCCCTCTGTACTGCCTAATCTCTCAGTTCCAGTCACAGAAAACCTTTTTCCTGATAGTTCTTTTTATGTGTCATCAGATCAGAGGACATTGATTCTCATGATCTGAGAGTCCTTTGGGTGTTTCTTGGAAAAATTCCAGCTTATAGGCCTGATTGGTGCAGTGTTGCAATGATAGCTGTCTTTCTGTTTCTCCCATCTCCACGAGGGGACTCAGAATCTCATTTACAGTGACCCATAGGTTTTTGGTTGCCTTTCTGTCAATAGCCCTTCATCCTCAATTACTCAGATTGGTTGGGCAGCCAGATCTGTAATGACTGTTGGCTGTTCCAATGGAGAATGATGGAGGCTATTGTGCTCTTGAGTGTTTTTAATGTTCCAAATAGTTTCTTTTATCCTTCTCCAGATCTGTGTCTTGACACAATCATGTCTCATGGTTCTACAGATAAGGTGCATGCCTTTCCTAATTATGTTGAATGAAGTCATTTAGGTACAGGTGGACTCCAGCCAAGTTGTAGAAGCATCTCAAACACCACTGATAGTAGGATGCACCAAAGCTCAATTCATTGCAAATGTCATAACATAGGGTCTGAATATTTGTGTAAATGGGATATTTCAGTCTTTATCTTTAAAAAAAACACTTTTTACTTTATACTTCTAGAGTTTTGTGTGTAAAATGATGAGAAAACATTTTAATACATTTTAAGATGAGTATGGACCATAACAAAATATGGAAAAGTGTCCACCGGTACTGTATAAGCATTTCCTAAAGGGTTATTATTATTTCTGATCAGAGTGATTAGATTTCTATCCAGTGATGTAAACTTTAAAGATCCAGATCAGATAAGATTTCTATCCAGTGATGTAAACTTTAGAGCACTTTTTGTAAGTCGCTCTGGATAAGAGCGTCCGCCAAATGCCTAAATGTAAATGTAAATGTTATTTTCTCTCAGATTTAGTCACATGACAGACCTGCTGCCACCCTGCACCTGTCCTGTGCAGGTACTGTACACTCTAACACCAGA